>JAQIXS010001817.1:0-26648 GCA_034700785.1 Rossiulus vilnensis | reverse complement strand
CCATAAGAAATCGGAAAAATGAAGTTTTTGCTCCAACCCCCTCGCCCTCCCTTCAAAAGTAGGTCCTTAGTACGCTACTGTACTAAACTCAAAAATAAATATCCCCGAAGGATCTTGAAATACAAACCAAATTGGGGTTTTTCATTTTCTTTTTCTTTTTTGCACAATCACCGAAAGGTTTTTTTTAAAAAAAAAACCAGAATTAGCCAGCCATCAAAGTAACAACCAGTTAATATGGCCAACTCATCCTGACATCGACCAAATTCTCTTGTAGCAAATTACACGAAACGTTCTTTATCTTCGCTAGAACACGCTTAAATTGACACTTCAATAAGAATTTCCCAGGGTTGTTTTCCGTCGAAATTGACTTGATCAGCACCCATGGGTTTCAGGGTTACACCAACGAGAGGTGTGGGGAGAACAAGAGGGTGTCCATTGGAGATTCTGGTGACCTAAATGCTTCCATACGCCTCTGAGAGCAATGCACCCTCACGTATTTGGGTTTACGAAATACCAGCTTTAAAAAAAAAAAAAAAAACAACTGGCCGTATAACGAAACGCAAGCCGCAAAACGAAACGCGGACGTGCAATAGAAAGGTCGCAATAGCAAAACGTAGTAAAAATAGCGGCTGTGCAGCGAGGTATGAGAGCATTTACAAAATTTCATCCAAACAACGATGGACGAAAACAGCATTTATGGGGGCCGTATAATGAAACGCGCCGCAAAAAGAAAGGCGGATGTGCAACAGAAAGGCCGTTATAGAGAAACGCCGCAAAAGAGCGGCTTTACAGCGATGTATGAGAACATCTACAAAATTTCATCCAAACACTGATCGGTGAAAACAGCATCATTTTGGGCCGTATAACGAAACAGCACAGACCGTAAAAGGAGACACGTTCGAGTATAACGCTAAAAGGCCGTAAAAGAAACAATAGTATCAAACAAAAAGGCCGTTATAACGAAACGCGGTGTAAAAAAAAGCGGCCGCATAAAGATGTACGAAAGTGTTTCCGAAATTCAATCCAAACACCGATCAATGAATACGGCATCATTTTGGCCGTATAGTGAAACACGAACATAAAAACAAAACAAAAATACCTACCATTATAGCGAAACAACGTATAAAGAGCGGTTGTACGATGTAGATATGTGAAGTTATTGAAGATAATTCAAATCAGACTTACCTCTATGCTGTCAACAATCTCTCGATGGACCTTCTCTTGGACATCTTGGTTCACCGCCAGCATATGCGCCGTGAACGCCAGAGCCGTGGCCGTGGTCTCGAAGCCAGCCAGCAGGAAGATCCAGCAGCTGCCAATGATGTGGTCGTCTGTCAGCGCCGTCCGCTGGTTCTTGGTCAGGGCCGCGTCCTCCTGATCATCAGCGCGACCGAGCCCATTGGTCACGGCCTCTTGGGCATCGGCAGCATCGATCATCAGCTGCAAGACGTCCAGGGTTTTCTTGGTGGGATTCTGGCGCCTCTGCTCGATGACCATCTTCAGGTTCCTCAGCAGGTTGTCGTTCATCTTCATGACCGGCTGCTCTCTGAACCAGTACTGCAACAGGAAGACCACCTTGGGGAAGTACTCGAGGAGCCTCGCGAGCGGATGCTCGATGCCCTTCATTAAATCCCGGACCGTGGAGAAAGTGGAGTCTTTGTCGTTCGTCTGGCAGTCGATCTTGAGGGCCAGGGCACATTCCCCTATCACATGCAGGGTGAGGCGCTGGAACCGGTCGTAGATGTCGAACTCGGCACCGTCTTTGCCGAACTCTTCGATCTGCTCTCCGAAGACCGTCACGGTGCGGTTCATGATGGGGATCAGCTGCTTCATCTTGCTGGCGCTGAAGGTGGGGGTGATCGTCTTCCGAACGTCCTTCCAGGCGTCGTCCTTGAGCCCCACCAGGGAATCAGCAACGACCTTCAAGACGTACGGGGGGTCCGGCCTGTTGACGAAGTTGTGGAAGTCCCTGATCAGCACCTGCTTCATCAGCTCCTGATCGGCGACCACCAGAGTGGGACAGACGCCCCTGAAGTAGCCGTAGACGTGTCCGTACTGCTCCCTCCACCTGGACATGGTGTCGGCAGGAAGCTTGGAGCCCAGCTTCATGTCGGCCATGTTGCCCCACAGGAAGTGCGGCTGTGGACCGGGGACCCCCATCCTGCGGAAAACCCGGAAGTTCTGGTAGCGCTGGTGGACGAAGTAGGCCACGTAGCTGGCGATCAGCAGGACGAACGAAGAGAACCACACCGTGATCAGGTCCTCCATGGTGTGCAGAGAGCTTGGCCTCGATCGACCCACGCTGAATGCAGGAAACGCTGTTCGAAATCCTAGAGGGTGGTTTATCTGGCTGGTTGCCTTGGCAAAGAAATCTATATGAGGAAACCGATTGCCACCAGTGTTTATGTAAGCAGCGGTTTGCAGTTTGGCCAACATGCAATTATGGTGCTAGATGATAAGGGAGGAAAAAAAATCCGCCTCAAGGTCATACCAATTTATAACATTGCATTTCATTCATCCATTCATTGGTTCCTGGTGCAATTTTCACCCCATTTTCAGCATTGTGTTTTAAGCTTCACAAAATAGTACCGTATAACTTGGACGTAGGCCTACTCTACCATTTCAAATGTCAATAACTGGGTCTTTATCTATAAAAAAAAAGAAAAGAAAAGAAGCATTAATCATCGGCCTGCAGTTTTGTGAAATGATGACGCCCAAAAGCAACCTAATCGATTTTAATCATTATTTACAAAACAAAATTATATTTATGATATCAATAAGGGGGAGTGACTAAGGTGTCACCCACAAATTATTAGAACATTATTTTCAAAACAAAATTGTATTTATGATATCAGTAAGGAGTCATCCATAAATGATAAGATCATTAATTTAAAAACAATACATGTATTATATTTATGACATCAATAAGGGGTCATCCATAAACTACTAGAAATTCAATTCGGCAATGATGTTGGTGCCTGCGTGGATGAGGTGGTATCTGCCGAATAAATTGGGTTGATGGATTGCACCCCACTACCACATGGCATTCACCAACTGATTGTAGGGTACCGAGTTAAATTGAATTGAATGGATGTCCGGGGAAGGGAGGGGTTTGAGAAAACCGGAAACTACCAGATAGGGGTGAGGGGAGTTCCAGGAAATAGCACGTCGGGATTGTCGGCTGGAATTTACTAATTTAATACAGAAACAAATTACAAACTGGGTAAAAGCGATTGAAAACTGAAAAACAAATAATATTATGCTTTACTGCTGATTATATTTATGATTGGTTTCACTGTCGATCGGATGCTTATAAATGAATTTGTAATAATATCATGCCATTTTTTTAAGATGAAGGCATTTTTTTAAAAAAAATCGGACTGGACAGGAGGGCGTGAATAAAAAGCGGACAGGAAGATAGGGGGGAAGTGTGTGAAAATCATGAAAATTCGAGAACGTCCTTTATGGATGGCCCCTAAGTCCATAGTTTTTACTAAAATACGACAGCATCTAGGATGTGCAATTTAATTTGTCACATTATAAAAAAGATTCAGTTCTGTGAGAGGAAAAAACCCATTTGTTATTTAAAACAGGTGGCGCTGCATCCAAGAGCATAGGATGGCCTCCTACATTCAACTTTAGGGTATTAGTCAAAATCAAATCAAATTTATAATCAAAATAACATTTAATTCCAATGTTTGATTAAACATTTGGTCAATGTTTTGGTGCCTTTCAATATAAACCCTAAGTCGAGCCATAATTTTAACTCAAATTTAAATATCTCATCTTCATTTCCGAAATCAATTTCGCTAAACCGGTAAGAACAGAGTATTTTTTGTAAAATATACCAAATAACTAAATTCCAGATACGCGCAACAACAAGCATAAGATCAAAATAAAAATCGCCCTACTTTTGAAGGATAAAAAGGAAAAACTAAAGTGAGAATCTTACACTTCTTGCGATAATAATTATTAGAAGCAGAATAGTAAATGCCGACCATGTCCAGTTTACAACAAGAGAAATACACATAAATAGCCCCAAAAACAGATTTTTCATCTTACCGTTATTAGAATATTCAGGTTAGTCGTACCGAAAGTTCACATTTTACCGTTGTAAATTCATCCATTTCAATGTTTATAAAATATATTTTTCCCAAAATATGCATGAACGAGTTTTACTGATAACTAACTTCTGGATACCTAGGCAACGTATTATCAGCTCACAAAACATGACCTAAAATAGGAAAAGGAAAAAAAACAACGAATGATAAAACATCAATTTGCACAAATTGTCGAAATAAATAGCCAAGCAAAAATAAATTTGAACATACCTGAACTATGCGGTGCATGTGCACCATCTTCATAATACAAAACTACGTTTGAGAGGTACTCTTAATTATTTCAACTAATTAATATTTTCACCAAGAACAAGAATCATTCTAATAACATCCTAAAGTCACTAATGGTAAAAACGTTCAGCAATAGTTTTTAACTAAATGATTATTTCATAAATACATTCCACAAGTAGGGTAATTTGTTCAGCAAGAAAATTTTGCAAAAATACGAAATGTCTTCATTTTTTAAATTCTTTTCATGTTTTTTTAGATAAAAACATGAAAATAATTTACAATCGAGCAAATTTCAATCATGTTCAATTTTGAATTTTTCCAACACAATTTCAAACAAACCACGCAAAAACTGAGCGTGAAGAGCTTGCAAAACTTTGCAATTCACACGTCAGAACATATTGAAAGTTTACATTGTCGAAAAAAATATTTAAAACAGAAGATACCGACTTTAGGTTTGATAAAAAAACGTTGGTTTCATCAGAAATAATTTCCCCAATCAAATATGCGTGTGACGTTTATTAAGTTCACTAGAAAACGATTGCGAAAACGGACACGTCTAATCGCACAAGTCAAATCATTAAAAATCAATTCAAATTCCTAATTTTGTTTCGTAAAAAAAACTGTCACCCCCAACGCGTCCTCTTTCGTTCATCTTCCCCTGTGTCCCCTGGCCCTTCCCCTGCCGCGGCCCCCAGCACCGCCGCTGTTTCCACCCCTCGCCGCGGCACCTCTGCTGTTCGCGGCTCTGCCACCGTTGAGGGCTCCGGCCCCTCCTTTCATCTTGGGGGGAGGCGACTTGGGTCTCAGGGCTTCGATGCGTTCGGTGCAACCAGTGAGGAAGTCATTGGGTGCTTTATTGAAATACGAATTGTAAGTTTCGCTGTTGAAATTCCCGTTCGTCAACTCCGGTCCGATCGTCAGCCATCCGGGGCGGATCGTTCTGTCCTGACCGAAAATGTGTAGGCGCCTACGCCCCAGGCAGAAATGCTCTATGATGTGGAAGATTTCCGACGGCTTGTCCATACTACCGTACTCCGGCTCCTCCGCAATGATCAAGTCGATGTCCACGTTCGCGTGGATGAAATCCCCGTCCGTGCTACGGCGCACGGTTCCCTTGATTCCCATAAGGCAGTGCTCCTGGGAGATAAAGGGGACAAAGTCGCACTTCTTAAGTTAGAAACACTCCACAGATTATCACATAAAATTTCACGGTTCATGCTAAAATTTACAGAATCATTTCTCGGACTTTCCACGACCTACCTAAGCAAATTTCCCCGACCCTGACTTTCCAGGTGCGCAAGTACCCTGAATTTGTTTACTTATTAAGCCGATGACTAAACGTTAAATCATTTCGGTCTAACAACTAATTTCAGCTATCAAAAACAACTCGCTATTTAATGATAATATATTTACTTGGTCATGCATTAACTTACGGAAAAACTTGTTGTTTTTTAGTTTTAGCGTGATAAGAAAATGTTACCACCGTGAACAATGTTAACTACATAATTTTGTATTCAATTATTGATAAACAGGAATTCCAAAATGTATAATTGCAGGATTACAAAACGGTTTAAACAAATAAATCGTGTTCAATGATTTAGCATAATATAGCAGAGTGCCCAAAGCCCAATTCAAAAATTGTGCAAAATATGCCATAAAAATGGGATACTTAGCAATATAATTCACATTTATATTTCCTAGAAAGTACATATGCAAAAAACGTACGTCGTCAATCCGTATAAATACAAAATAACAATGCAGACAGCTACATATGAAGATGTGAGTATAAAATAACAGAAAAAAAATGATTCAATGAGATTTAAACAATGAATGAAATACGTGCCTTTGTTCTTTGAAAAACCTGCTTCGACTCCAGGTTTTTCGAATGCCCGGGATGATTTATGTTGGGTTTTATCCAACAGATGTCTTCGCACCGACGAAAACCCCATTTACGAAGGCACTGGAAAATTGGTAGAATCAGCATTTCGACTGTAAACTTGTCAATGATTCAAATTTAAGGCAAGGTCTTTATCTTACCTTTCGCCCTTGATCCAGGCCATCAGATGAACCGCACCAGAGAAACACAAAGGACCGTTGGGCTGCAGCTTCTTCGACTTCTAATTTCATGATCTAAGCATATCGTGCAATTGATTAGGATCAAGAGCAATTTCACGATGCTACTTACACATACACCAAGCGAGCGTTTTCCCCTCCCCCCATAATGTAGTCTAAAATACTCACTTGTTCCCATGACCAGCATTTGATATTGGTAACTCCAGCCGTCCTTTGGTACTCCTCAAGTGGTGGTTCCACCAAGATTACATCGAATTTGCAATTCAAGTCACGCAATTCAAAATTCTCCAAGTCGCACTGCAAGTACCTGTCAAAGAAAGCACAATGGGGGCGATAAAAGCATGAACGAAATAAAAAAAATGCATCTTTAATCAATGATGGTATTGAGGCGTTACATGGGAGGAGTGGCTGTTTTGGAGATCAAGTCATCCTTTAAACGAATCAGCTCTCGAAGTTTAGGATATTCCTCAAAACGATCGGCTAGTCCAACATCACGAATGAAATTCTGGGGTCGCTGACCAGTGTCCACGAAGTGCTGGCAGTAGTCATTGTGAGGATTTGCACTTTGCGTACCCTGTGAGCAATGAAAAAATTACTCGAATTATCAAGTTAAGCAGTGAGCCAATTCAAAGACATCATTTCGACAAATGCCACTTACTTTCAGAAACGTACTGGAATCTTTGTAAATATCCTCATCGGGCACCTCATAACTGCCATAATACTCCTAAAGATGCAACAAATGTCTTAGCAACTCTTCAAAAACAATGCGAATTTGGATAATACAGAACCCCACAAATTTGACTTTGGTCAAACTCATGCACTTTAGATGCATCAATTTAAAAAAAAATTTAAACGGTATATAGCTTACATCATCTTCACATAGTTCTTCTTGGTCAGAGTTATTGTTTCTCTTCTGAGAGCTAACGTCATCGTCATCACTTAACTTTCTCTTCAAAGGCCAGCTTAAACGTATCAGTAAAAAAATATATGCTCATATAGCATGATCTTTTATAAAACAGAAAAATGTCCTGTGTAACGGCTGCATGTAGGCCTATAACTACTCGAAACATTCCTTCCAGTAAACTCCAATTGTTAAGTTTACTACTCAGGAAGATTCGGCTTCAATATTTAGGAGTACTCAGTTTGCAATTTAGCAGTCAAGTAAATAAAGCAATACATGAACTGCTTTAATAAGCTTATAAGGTATCACGTACTTGGACATTTCCCAAAAGCATCAGCTTGCATCGGACTTTTTAACTGTGTTTTGAGTATGACACTAGATGAAATTTGTAGCTACATGCAAACTTTAAATTTTGACATACCGAATCTAGTTTCTGCTGTTGCGTTATCATTATTATTAATATATAAATCGATACACACTTTATAAAACCACAGCCTTTAAAAATTGACAACTGTAAGAAAAGATAGGATTGTCCGTGTCAAATAAGACTGACATACCATACACTGTGTAAATGAGGTGCAATTACAAGATATTTAAAATTAATTGACAGCGACGTAAACGTTACTTGATTTTAAATTTTATTAAAACACCTTCAACCTTTTGTTATGCTTACCCAGAAGTATTTTTGACATTCGCCTTGTCAGCACTCGGAGCATCAGGATCTTCGTAATTTCCAAGCACAGCTCCCAATTTATCCGCACTCGTAGCACCCAACTGCAATAGGCAAAACACACTCCCTAATTAAAATCTTATAAAATAAAACACCAACGTGAGGCTGCAGTGTGAAAAAACGGATAAAATGAATAGCATTTTGCAAAGTAGGCTTAAGCTTGACCGTCTTACCTGCTGGGCGAGCAACTCACGTCGCTTCAAAGCCCGTTCCTTCAAAGCCTTCAATTGATCACTCATAGCTAAAGATTGATTGGATCTGATTATAAGCCCATTAAATATTTCATCGAATTAACACAAAATATTTCAAATTTATCAATTTGCGAATTGCGGAACACCAGTCTGCAATTCGAGTTAGATCTAAAGGGTGACAAGAACGAAACGTTTTAGGTAATGCGATTGCGCTTTAAATACCAGTTTTAAAGACACTACATTATGAAATGATATCAAATTATGCCCGATTTTCGTTTCGCATTTATTTACAACATCTTAAATATTTGGTTTCTTATCAAATATTGAACAAATTTACGATTTCGGGTTTTGGGTTTTGCCGTTGTCATGGAAACGGTGTTCACACAGCTTCCAAAATGGCGTCCTGATTATTTCTCGATGTGTTTCAAGGTGCATTAAAAGCAAACGGGAAAAAAAAATATGTCTAATTCTAGTAAAACGAGTAAACTAGGCGTTCGATACGCCGGAATATTTCGCGAAAAGGGGATACGCAAGAGTGGCGTTAAGCCCAAAGAGCCTCCTTTCGAATTCAACGAGGTACTGCCAATGGTTCTCGCCAATAAAGTGTCAGGAAAACACGATAAGGAAAAAAGTAGGCTTAATTTCGTAGTGCTGTTTACTCAATGCGGATGGATGATGTTCCTTTTTACAATTTCTCCGTTTACCTTTATTTTCTCATTTCAGAGGTTTCGTGCTTACAGGAGATGTCCGTTATGTTCTCGTGCTTCAAGAAGTACGACTTCAATCAGTCAAAATGCGCCACTGAGATAGCGGCGTTTGATAAGTGTGCTAAAGATTTTAGAGCAAGTTTCAATTCGTTTACTCATTCACATATCAAAAATTATCGAAAGCCAATGCAGGTTAACAAGTGAAGACACTGACCTTCTTGACACGCATGTTAAATGAGCAGGCCTGTAAATGACTCAAGTTTTTCATGGTTCATTACTATTGAAGTTGAGGGCCAACCTGCTAATAATGGATAAAAATTGAAAATCATTTGTAATAAAGTGTCAAGTGCAAGCCTTTAAAATTCCTGCAAAAAGCAAAGTTTTACTATTTGCTTTATGATTGTCCAAAAGCAAATGCTAAAAAAAAGCCTCTTTTAAACACTTGCAGGTATTGTTTTAGAATGTTGCACCATTGGGCAGTGGTTTATATTTTCTGAATAGTTTCAGGGTTTATAAAATGTGCAATTTTTAACGCTTCCGCTTAACTTTGCAGGAATCCCAGCGAGTGAGAGAGTCGCAGGACAAAGCGAGTTTGGAAGTTCCAGGGAGAACAGAGTTGAACTCCAGGCAATTGAACCACCTGCTGCGGAAGTTCCCTCACATTGTAAAATCGTATTAAGCATTGTTTCCATTTGTAGTGTTTGTCTAAGAATACAGATATCGGTTTCAGTTTGTAATTACGTGCAGATTATGATGCCGAAATAAAATATTGCGTTTAATGCATATTTCTGTATCTGAGACTTATGTTCGTTTTGAATCTGAAAGTTCAGGTTCACGGGTCAAATAATCGGTTCTGAATTGTTGATTGAGTACGAGTTTTTAATGCTGACCTAATTTTGCAACATCAAGGCTTGTCTGAATTGAAGGACAACTTATTTCACTTGAAATAAATCTTTCTGGATTGGAATTACCGAAGAAATTTAAATCTAGCTTGAAAAATGAAAAGCATTTACGTATAGAATCAGAGGCAATAGGTGTCATATCAAACACTGTAAACAGCAATCAAATTGAGATAAAAAACTGCATTAGGTCATCGGCAAATCATTCATTTAATACTGAAAACAACCATGTCAAGGATTTCCCCTAGTGATTTTCTGTCTGCACATTTTGTGCCTTATTTATGCTGAGCACCAATTGATTAAATAAACGTTTTCTTAAGCTACACATCCCATTCTGCCTAATTTATACTAATCGACTGGGTTTATGTTTACAGAGTCCACTGAAGAAAAAGAGAACGGTTATATTTCTACGTTGATCAAAACGAAAAGGTCCCTGGGTAAAGGAAAAATAACATTTTTCAAAGCACTGAAAACATAAATATACAACGCTCCATAATTAGCGTGGTTAAAAAGCCTTCGATTCAGGAACAGGAAGTGTTTAAAACGATGCAGGTGGAGCGGACGTTTCTGGATTCACAAATATTTAAGCAAAACGCCCTTCGTAGCACCCACACGTTGGTAACAATTCCGTATCAACTGTGAACGTTTGAGGTATTTAGGCCAATGAGCTACAAATTGAAAATGGTTGAGGGTTGGATAATTAACTTCCCAAAACAGCGATAGATTTTGTTTCGTAGAAATTAATAAAAAATAAATTAAAATTGTTCCATTTTAAAAACAATGAAACATAAATGTTTGTTGCAGTTACGTTTCATTGTTTTTAAAATGGAACAATTTTAATTTATTTTTTTAATTTCTACGAAACACAATCTATCGCTGTTTTGGGAAGTTAATTATCCAACCCTCAACCATTTTCAATCAAGCAGGTTGCTGCCATTTCGAAAATATTAAAACTGACTGTACAAAAAAATATGAACCATTTCGCAACGTGGTTTATTTGGCCACGGGAGCCAGTGAGTAAAAACACTTGGTAAAAATCCTCGAAAGAAAACATCTCTCTAGGTAGTTTCGTTTCATTTCAAGAGTTCTCAAACTATTTTTCACCTTGCTTCAAATATTTTGACATTTAGGAGAGAAACAAATATAATAGTTTCAAAACACTATTGCAAACATATTGACAAAACGCAACAGACAGTAGATCCTCAGACAAGAATAAAAACACTGGTAACAAAGTTTTTTTTTGAAAATTGTAACAAAAATGTAACATCAAAATTAACGCCTAATAAAAGATATTTTACCTTATAAGATTACATTAACAGTGTATGGATACAAATAGCTTTGAATCTCAACCATGCAAAATTATTACTGCCACATTTTTCGCTTCAAATACTTATCATAATTCCTCCATTTATTTTTACAAATGTAGAATTGGTCGTCCACGAGGGTTTCAGCTTTGCTTTATAATTTCAAAATGCTCCGTTTATTGGTATAAAAAAATAGGAAATTAACAAAATCTGCCAGAAAAAAATTCGGAGGTTGCCATGCAGGGAAGCCCGTGAAGTGACGTTTTTTTCTTCTTCAAATTTCTTGATTTTTTTTTTCGTATAAATAAACGGGACGTTTTGAAATCATAAACCAAAGCCGCAACCCTAGTGGACGACCAATTCCACACGGGTAAAAATAAATTGAGCAGTTATAATAAGTATTTGAACCAAAAAATGTGCGAGTAATATTTTCGCATGCTGGGATTTGGGAGGGACGTATCAGAAGAATCTTTGGGTTACAGGTCATTAAATAAAACAAATAGCCGGACGTCATCCGGACCCATTGGTGCCACCTGATTGAATTTTAGAGGCTGAATCTTTTCTTGGCTAAAAGCAACCTAAACAGAGAGTAAAACGAGTTCATTTTTTTCCCAAATGAGCCGCACACATGTGCGAGTGAAACCAATCCCTCGACAAAAAGTTAGGCCTCAACTTAGCAACAACAATTTTTTTTTTCTTTTTCCCTTCTTTTCTTGTGCATCCTAATGTGTCATTCCCAGATCCTTGATAAATAAATGAGGTTCGTCAGAGTGAGACTCAGTTTTACGAAGTTAGCGAAAGAGAGCGAGCGAGCGAGAGCCGAGAGCGTGGTTTTTGCGGGCTGTTGCATTCGGGCCAGGTTCAGTTAGCACTGACCCTTTTGTTTTTCCCAATCGACTGGACAGCGGTCAGCGTGAAAAGCATCAAAAATGGCCATCATGCACAGCAAGATGTGCACCCTGGTCAGGCAGCACGCCAACCAGTCCTGGGGGTTCAGTCTGCAAGGGGGCCGCGACTACGGTCTACCCCTGACGGTGCAAAAGGTAAGGAAACCACACATTGCTTATCTTTTTAAATTTTTTTTTGTTTTAAAAAAAAATCGGGTTGATGAAAGCAACGTGGTTTCTTTAACCACAGGATCCAGGGTGTAAAAACACTTGGTAAAAATTCTCGAAAGAAAACATCTTTATAGGTCGTTTCGTTTCATTTTAAAGAGTTCTCAAACTATTTTTCACTGCGCTTTTAAATATTTTAAAATGTAGGAGAGAAACAAATATAATGGCTTCAAAACACTATTTGGAAATATATTAGCAAATCGCAACAGACTTCTCAGACGAGAATAAAAAAAACTTACTATTAATTTTACTGATTTTTAACGGATTTTAACAGAAGTTTCAAACTTCAATTTGAAAAATTTCATGTCAACAATTCACTTCGTTACAGAAAATAAACACGTAAATATAGAGACAAAAGGACTATTGTAAAAGTAATTGTATGGTTTGATATTAAACGATGATACAAACATATAATAACTATCAAAAAAACACAAATGTTTACTAGTAACCGTCAAAACAAGTTTGTAGCATTTTTTCCAGGCATCTAATTTCTGTATAGAATTGCCTGTGGAGTTTAGTAAAGATAACTAATTAACGTCTGCAAACGACTGATTTATAGAAACTGCTTCCATGTGCAGACGCCTTGTTATTGTTTACAATAAACAAACATGCACTAAAATAAATAGAGCGTTGCTAGCTATGACAACAACAAGTAACCGACTAATTCACGATAGGTTTACGACTTCTCTTAAAAAGGTGTCAGCATGAACATTTTACAATTTTTTAACATCAATTTACACTGAAATTCATTTATTTTATTAGTATTTTTTTCGACAAACATAGTGATAAGTTGACTAATAAGCTGCAGCTGCACTAATTACGTTAATCATACATTAACTAATAACATTAGCGGATGAAACTTTTTAAGATCACAAGGATGTAACCGATGTTTTTTAAAAAAAAGTGTATTTAAAGATGACCTCCAACAAAATCCAACCAACGCCAAATACTTCGAATGATCATACCCTTGACCGTTTTAACGAGGAAATACAGTCGTAAAGTTAACATTTCCCCAGGAAAACTGATAGTTTCATAAACGTTACACAAATTCCTTGTGTTTTGTCCGATTTTAATAGCAAAAATATTAATAAATCTTGCCCTGAATCGGATTCAACTCTAAAAACCTCGTAAAAAATAATGATTTCCATAGAGATAAGCACTTTAAACATCATGTTTATAAGGTGGAGTAAAAGAGTACAGCTATTTAGAAGCTAATTTTACTCCTCTCAAGATAGACCTAAATTGTTTTCTCCCAAAAATATAGGGCGTAATCGCAATTAAGCGCAGAAACCCCAGCTGCCAATTTTTTTTGCTCTTCTTCAGTTTTCACAATCTCAGTGGTAGATGCCAACTAACTGATAAACAGCAAATGTCTAAATACCCCGAATGAAAATAGGTGGCACTGTTGGCTGGTAGTTTCAAAACCATACAAAATACATAAAAAATACTACCAACTGGCGCCACCTTTTTTTTCACCTAAAAGATGATGTGATGAGTAATTTAAGATCATACTGTATGCATACAACGTGTGCCAAACGCATGTCCAATAAGCATTTTATTATATAATTTCGAACAAGCTTTCGTGATCATGACACAAACAGCTAATTTAAGGTTGTCCCTGGCCAAGCAAGCAATAATCCATGAAAGTCTAAATCCAAGAACAGGTGGTCCCCACCGTTGTTATCCAATTCATTCATTGGCTTATAAAAAGGATCACGTTATACAAGTTATGGAAATCCAGAGTTCGTGCTAAAAATTTTAAATTTTACAAAATAATTTCCCTGACGTTCCTATCGTTTTTTTGTAGCTCTGGATATATATATACATGTATGTAAGCAATTAGAAATATTAGGATGTTTTCTATAGAATAATACTGGTTAAAACAGTTTTTAAGTTGGGCAATTTTATAAAAAGAAACATTTAAAAAAAAAAAATCGATTTATTTTACAGATTTTACGCTATCTTGAAAATTACCTACATGTATACTACGAAATGTATTTCCATGTACTGCATGTAACCACCACAAATTTCAACCGCATTTAGACAGATTCGAGTGTGTTTTTATAGAATAACACTAAATAAGTTTTTCAAATTGGGCAATTGGCATACATTTTGGCACATCCATTAAAAGGTTCACCTCTTAAAACTATCTACGTTTATTTAAAACCATTACAAATTATCCGGCGAAATTACGTTTCCAATCGAGTACGTTTTTTTTGAAACAAAATCGTACCAATACACAAACGAAAGGAAGGCACTTACGTTGCTATCATTAGACAACAGGAAACACAACAGAGGCGCTTACTCAGTTTGGGTTTCTCCTGATTTCACAAGATTCGTACAGAAAAAAAAAATTGCTCTTGACGAAAACCGAACTGCTAAAGAAGGCGGCCATTTTCGTTCATCCGTTCTTTTATTCTTCTTTTTGAAAATTCGAACTCGTGGAGTGCCGTGCACGTGCCTCGGTTGCTATGGTTACGTTCTCCGGCATCTCGTGTCCGGCACGTGATGTCGGATGAACGCAACTGCAAAATGGCGTCGAAATGGGGGTTTGAAAAATAAAAAAGGGTGTTATTTTCTTAATCAAAAGGTGGTTTCAGTCAATCCGAACCCAGCGCACTGTAAACAGATCGGTCTTGTTTCGCCATCGAAGGCTGTAAGGCACACAAGATGTCCGCCCAAAATACACTAAACACGACTCACCAGGTGGGTGTTATATTGCTACAGTAAACTAGTACTCATGCCACCAAAAAAAAAAAAACAAAAAATAATTCAGGTTCGTACTAAAATTCACAAATTCACTTCCCTAAACAACCGAGTAATTTCTCTGCCTTTTTGGAAATAGGTTCTGTAGCAAAAAGAATTATATACAATGACATAACGGGGATATTAATTAATAACAAACGTCAACGTCTCGCACAATTCCTGGACAATTGCGTTTTCGCTAGTAAAATTAAGATTCATAAACAATTTTAACGTCGTATTTTTCCCCGTGCATCTCCAACTTAAAACTTGACTAAAGATGCTGCTAATGTAGGCAGGGCCGTGTAGGGCATGTCAAACAGCTCAATTATGTTTAATCGGTTGATTTTAGACTGCGTTTTTATACTGTACGTCATTCTAAGAACATGGATGAACGTTTTTCTCAAATTTAATTAATTAATCGTGGATTTTTGTCTATATTTATAGCCAACATAATATTTATTCGATAGTATTGTTAAGACAACGCCGCAGGCAAACATTTGCCAAAAACTAGTTCATGATTGTTGATTTTGGGCTACAATTTCAAATATAACATGTGTTTTATAAGTAATGCTAATCAAGATAACGATGAAGGCGAAATTAAAAAAAAAAAAAAAAAACTAGGTAGAAAATAATGCCTTTTAATGCTTAGAGCACCTTTCATTAGAATTGCCAGTCAAAACCCAGTGCATATTCATTAGGATTCTTCCTGACTTTCCCTGAT
The DNA here is from genome assembly GCA_034700785.1 of Rossiulus vilnensis. NCBI lineage: Eukaryota > Metazoa > Arthropoda > Diplopoda > Julida > Julidae > Rossiulus > Rossiulus vilnensis. Next base: position 10,913 of record JAQIXS010001817.1, on the reverse strand, counting down.
TTTCGATCAAAAAGCGTCATTTTATTTTCCCTGACCATATTTTTCTTCCCTGACTTTCCAGGTCCGCATGAACCCTGTAATTGAAAAACAACAACCTGAAACGGTTGGGAAGTTTCCTTCCCTTTTAACGTGCCCATAGCCCAAGTAACGATCCCTGGTGTAAGAAAGTGTCAAAACCCCGTACTTATCGTACTAGCATTTCAATTGGCAGCTTAAACTGAAACTAAAGATGAGCCCTGGGCACAACACGAAAATACCTTCAACCATCAGCCATCATGAGATTCTGGCAGGAATATATAAAAAAAAACCTCCGAAAATGACACCAAATGCTGACAGCAGTCATCGTCTAATGAACGAAGAATCGAAAATGTAACTAAAAAAATCCCTAACTAAATCACAGCAGCCAAAATAAATACACGTACACGTTAGTGAGGTTTTGGCGTTAGTATACATGTAGCAATGCACTCTGCTGACTAATTAGCCAGCTCGCAATTACCGATTTTACAAGTTACATAAACAATATAACTTACCGGCGAACTTATTGTTTAAATTCTTTCGAAAAAAAATAAAAGCTCTTTTCGGTTCAACGCCAATTTCTGCTAATTTCCTTTAAAACCTCAGTATTCAAAACTGAATGCAATTTATATTTAGATTTACAATTCAACAAATCAATTGGATTCCACGATATCTCAAGAGAAAAATAAACTAATTCGCTTGAAGAAATTTGAAGAAATTGAAGAAATTTACCTTCGATAAACTTTAATTTGAAAGAAATCAGCTTTTCAGAGAACAAGTTTTCTGAAAACTAAATCGAAAGAATCTAGAAACAATTTAAGTTAGACCACCTGCTTAATCGGATTTTTCTTTTCTTTTATTTATTTTTTTGAGGAAAAACTTCATTTAGCAATTACGATCACATTATTGCCTCAAATACTTGTCATAATTGCAGAATTGGGCGTCCACTAGCATAAGCTTTATTTTTTTAAATTTTAAAATGTCTCATCGACACACAAAAACATTAATTTGTGTAATAATAATAATAATAATAAAATAAAAAAACACGTTTTGCGACCTTCGGAAACACGCATTTTTAGTGCTTGCTTTTTATTTCCGTTTCAAATTTAGTTAATTTTAAAAAAAAATAAAACGAGGTATTTTCAAATAATAAAACGTGACTGAGACCCCAAGGACAGCCAATTTCGCACAGTATAAATTTAGCGATTAAATTACAACAAGTATTTGAAGCAAAAATATGAGTGATTTTTTTTCATCAGTGATATTAATTTGGGGTCGTGCTTAAGGCTTCAGGAATTTTCAAAAAAACAACTTTAATTCTGAGAATGCCAGGATCGTCCTGTGCCAGTGGCATCCTTTTTCCCATTTCCGGCTACTTCTCATACTTTTTTTTTTGAAAAATACCCCCGATCTTCGCCCACTTTTTCGCCAAAAACCCAGCAGTTTTCCCCCCATATCCGGAGCCATTCTCAGGGGAGGAAAATAAAAGACGATTGCTCATCATCTTCGGCATTCTGGGTAAAAAAAAAATAATAAGAAAAAGCTGGAGATTTTGGGGATAAGAAGAGCCTGCTTAGGGCGGTGGCAGAAGAGAGGCTCTCTTACTATCTTACTTGTTCGTTACTTATCCAGTTCACATCCTGTCCTTTTATGGGAGGGCTCCTTCCCGTCCCAGATTAGATTGCAACCCGGGCTCTTCCTCCTCCTGCTCATCCTCATCCTCTTTTTTTTTCTTCTTCTTCTTCTTCTTCTTCACTTCTTCAGGTCGGCAGAGGCAGCATCTCCGATTGCCGGGGTCTTCAGACGGGAGACGCCATTCTGCAGATCGGCAGGGAGAGGACGGTGGACATGACTCACGAGGACGCCCAAGAAGCCGTGCTCAGAGCCGGAAATAGGCTGGACCTGGTCGTGCTAAGGTGGGGAGCAACCCTCGAGCAGCCTTCCTTCCTAAAAATAAAATTCAGATTCCTAAGTTGGGACTCCGGGATTTATCATCTACCTGTTCATTGGTCCAACCTTCAGGAGCTTCTGGTCTGAAACTCCCTTTTTCCTCTCTGCCTCCCAATTCCCCTCAACCCCCTCAAGACACCAAAATAAAATATTTTTTAAAAAAAACCAAACCCCAACTAGAGTTAGGCTGCAAATTTAGAGATCGGTTTCTGGTTTAGTCATTGAGTGGCATTCCCACCACTTGGGTGCAGCACAGGGAGTTGTTGTTGGGCCCAGGGGGTTTTTCATTCACACCGCTCATCATCCCAATCGCATCATCCGACGCAGCTTCGCGAGTTAATTCGCTTTTATAGGATTAATTTATCACGCGAAAGGTAGGCTGACCCTTGGTTATTTTTCTGCGTTGACCACTGCGCTTAATTTACGGCGAAAAAAAAGCACCTTTGAATTGAATTTGGTTTGAAATTTGAGTGACGTGCAGGAGGGGGTGGGTTTCACGCCCAGTTTCTGGTCAACATTTCACGCGATTGTAAATTTATTCAAACTTTTTAAACATATTTTCAGTTTTAACAAACGCAAAACAATTACGGTGAGAGCCGATATTTAGACTTTTATGAATTTCTCTGTTTACCAGAACCTAAAGATTTGGTTTTCCCAGACTTGAGGCATGATCTTGGGGAGCTAAATGATATTTTATTTTTAATTAATAAAGCATTTTAAACAAAGTTGAAAAAAATGAGGCTATGTTTTAGTAAATATGTTTCTTTGGATTTAAAACGTTAGCTGCAAATTTATAATGTATTTCTACTCACACCCCAATAAGTAATGATATTAGTAATAATATTAAATAATGATAATTCTGCTTGACAAACTACTGTATCCGCAAAGTTCATTAAATTAGATATTTTAAAAATCGATTAATCGCTATTTGCACTGCATAAATTGGACTTCAGCTAATACTATATATATTTTTTTCTTCAAAATTTACTTTTAATCTATCTCAACATTTCTCGAAAAACACTGGCATATTGGTTTGACACCAATTTTGAGAAATGTTTCATACGGTTACGAAAAAGATTCATCTAATGGTAAGATTTTTTTAAAACATATCCACATTTCAACGAAGATTAAATTTTACGAAAATATTACTTCTCAGCAAAGGTGGATAAGAGATTTTTAAAAAACATTGTATTTTCATTTATTTTCACCGAAATTGTCTTTCTTGAGGAAATTTTTTTCTTACGAAACGCAACTAAAACATTTATATGATAATTTTACGTAAAAAATGTACTATAGGATAAACTTGACAATGATGAAATCCCTATAATAACAATAATAAACGCTAAGCCATGAAAAATCAACACTAGAAAAATTCGTAGTAAAATCGCTTTAAATAGGAAAAATATGACACTTGAGGCGAACTTAGCTACTACCAAAAATAGCATTTTCTCAAGTACGTCTTAAAATGTTTAAATGTGCCAACACTCAATTTCCTTATCCTAACACTTGATAAACTGCTCACTTTTGATTAAGGTGCTTCATATTGTATTCCATATTCACGTATAATTGTACATATTATTTAAATACATTACATAAAATTAAGGCTAGTTTTAACTTAATCACTATGCAACAGGCCTGTAATCGTCGATCAAAGATTACAGCAGAAATTAACCTTTTTAAACGATATTCAATTTTTACAATCTACACAACGACTATTACTTTGATCTTTTTAGTTTTTTCAAATTATTACAAATAACAGAGTTTAATGTCTCGCAATCGTAAGTCGATTTTTAAATATTAAATGATTTATAACGATACGGTAAAATACAAGCAAATCTGCAAATTGACAATTCGGTGCTTCTTAAAACTAACTTTCTTGAGCGTAACGTCCTGTTTCTCAAATACTATTTCAAGAATTGTCAACAAAAATCAAAATTTGATAACTACGTTTTATCGACTAAGGATGGCAGATGCGAATAACCGATTTCTTTTTATACTTCGTGAACTTATGTTCACGGTTAAATCCGACCCTCATCGTTCGCGTTTTTATTGAAATTCATGCATTTGTTTCTAATTTGATTGCGAATTAATTCGATACATTTTAATTTTTATTTGGCAGGTCTGTTGGAGAAACAATCGAAACGAAAAAGGTGAATACATTTTTAAAAACGTGTAATAATTCGCTGCTCAGTTTAAGTGATGATAATCTTAGTTGCAAATCAGGCTCACTAATTCACTGAAGGCATAAACTAATGAGAAACACATGAAAAATTACAAGAGCACCCTGCCCAAGTTATTTTGCGACGACAAAGTCACGCCCCTTTCAAAATGGAGGGCGTACACTGTACAATATGCAACGTGAACTTTTTATAAACGATGCTGTTAATAATTATATCATGCTTGCATCATCTTCGTATATGTTTTTTAACTTTCACCCTGATTTTCTTCACTCAAAAACCAGTTGTATAATTCAGAAAAAAACGCACTTGAAATTTCCCGTTTCGTTTCCGAACCCTCATTCGCATTTAACAACATCTTATATATGATTGTTGACATTGAGATAAGGACAAAACTGTTTATATGGAAAGAGATTTATTAAATTTTAACATTTAAGGCGCAGGCACGGCCCCCTTACGGTTGGCAATCACTCACGTCAATTAAGTATTGCTTGTTTGCCAGTGTCTAGGGGCAACGAGTTATTTTTTCTTGAATTTTTTTCTTCATATTATCAAATTATTTTTATTAAATCACATTTTTTTGAATCAGTAAGAGTCGGTAGTACGAGAAACGTTCGAGTCAACGTTTTCCACTTAAAATTACCCGAAACCACGATTACAATGCACACACATGTGGGTGAAGTTTCCGAAAACGTATCTTTCGCAAATTACTTTAGAGAAAAATCAATTTTAAAAATTAAAAAAATTTAAAAAACCACCACTCTTCACCTTTTTGCTGTCAGTGGCAAAAAAAACAAGAAAAACATTCATCGAGTGCGAAAACGTTTGATACCAGACCGAAAGCCAAAAATGCTCCAAAAATGGCATTTCAACATAAGACTTACTTTTTGCCTCTCTCTCTCTCCTTTTTTTTTTCAAAAATAAAAAACCCACACCTAAACTTAGTTCAAACCCAAAGTTACAGCATCCTAGAGATTTTTAACATTTTTTTTCCCGTCTGAATTTCTCCCCAGCGAGAGGAACCAGCTCGAATTAGTGCCCTGGTTCACAACACGTACAACTCGCCTTTGGGATTATATTCAACTGAAAACATCACAAATCAGCTAATTACCCAAGCGCAAGTTTTGACGAAAGGCACCGCAGTTGGGTATGTAAACATCATCTAATTTATCCTAAAATGTTGTCATTTATTTCGACCGTCAAGATCGCATGCAATTAGGAGAAATATAACGTGAATCTCCAGAAAACTAACACAAATAAATGAATCACTTCATAGTCAGTACAACTTCACAAAAGGCACATTACGAATGTAATTCTGCACATTAATCGTATCATGTAAAAATTTCATAAATTTAAAACTAAAAAAGCTATACCTGCACCACGTCTTCAGTTAACTGCATAAATTGGACTTCAGCTGATAATATATAAATCTATATTTTTTCCTTCAAAATTTACTTTTAATTTCTCTCAAAATTTCTCGAAAAACACTGGCGTATTGGTTTGACACCAATTTCGAGAAATGTTTTAATATCGTTACGAAACCGATTCATCTAATGGTAAGATTTTTTTGATAACCATATCCACATTTCAGCAAAAATTAAATTATAGAAAAAAATATTACTTCTCAGCAAAGGCACTTTTCTCTGTAACTTCGATTTAAAGCAACTGTAACGAATTTTCGTTAATGAAACCATGCAAAACGCCTTAACTATAGTGAAGCAATCGCTTAAATCCTTACACTCGATAACTGATAATAACGAATTTTCAATTAAATTGTGTTCGTAAAAAATCTCAAGTTTCAGTTCAATCAATTTGTACTTAATTACGTTTATCCATCGTTACCCCTTGCATAATCACGAATCGAAACCTACACGCATTTCTGGATTGGATATCAACATTTTTTTAAAAAATGACGCAATTTTAACATCGCAGAAACACCGGAGTCCCCTGATTTGGACACTACGATTACCAATCAATACATTTTAGTAAATTGCGCCAAGTGATTGTTTCTCTTGTCATATTTCGAAATTCTCTGTCTAGGTGTTAACACATTTCCAAAAAAATCATGAAACATGATAGTCAAAAAAAAAATAGGTAATGGCCACAATTTGTTTGGCACCAAAGTCAAGTCGATTCAAGGCTAGTCTTTTTTTTATTATTTCTCTCTCTCTCTTGCAAATGACGTTTTTTGAATCCACAGAAAAGACGTGTAAAGTATTTTTATGGTCATGTTTTGAAACACTCACGCCTTTACACAGTCAAGAGTGGAGTCAAACTTGGCAAAGCATACATTTTGTCACCACTTCCAACTTTCCCCGTCCCGTCGTGCTTTTAAAAAAAAAACGACAAATATTTCTTTCGGTCGTTAATTTTTTTCATCAAAAAATCTGGACCAAGGACGTTTTTAATGGCTGCACAAAGTTATTTTCAAGTGTCAGAAGAAAAAAAAACCACCGTTTGTTATTCAGACAATTAAGAAATTCAAAGTAATCCGTTTCACTCGTTAGGGTTTAGGGATAGGTCGGGATAAACGTCGCAACGTAATAAAATTTGCAAATTTATTTCAGATATTTACCTATAAAAGTGGAACCAGCTATTATTAACACGTGTTGTTGTGGCACCCGCCGGTGACCACAAGAACGCCTACTGTACATTTTTACACCTAAGGGCGTAATGCCTAGGACAAAAGCAGCGAAATCAAGAAGAGACATTTGTTAGAGCAGAATTAGGCTGTTGCCAATCTTAAGTTGAATGACTTTTTCCAAATAGTTTTTTCTCATTCAAAATATGATTGCATTCAACGAGTAAACCTTAGTCGTAAAAACAATTGACGAATCGTGCTAATTTAATAATTTTTTTCCAAGCACTTACCGGAATAATTTTCATGCAGTGACCTCCAGTTCTATAATGACTTTCACGGCCCTTACACAATTTGACTAACCATAACTTCACTAACGCTTGGACTAAATGCTAATTATACGAAGCATAAACAAATTTAAAATTATACCAATTCTAAACGGATGAAAATTACTTAATGTTCATTCAATTCCATTTCAATTCAACTCAGTATCCTTCTGTCATCGAAGATTTGTCATGTGTTTGGGGGGGATGAGGGAGGGGTGTTATCCATCAACCCATGGTTAATCTTTTGTTTTCAACTTGATGGCCATCATCATCATCATCATCAAACTAGCAATGGTTTAGGCTGCTTAGGATAGATTTACCATTTTTGGTTTCTGGGTCTCAGCTTCCACCGTTCTTCGCCCACCTCCCCTCAAACAAAAAAAAAATGTTAAAAAAAATGCCGAACCAATGATTCGACAAAGATTCCGCAGCTTCAGACGATTACCGAACTCGCATTTGGCGTGAAATACAATTACGCGAGGTGGAAACGTCTAGAAGGTTCTTTCCCGTCTATTTTTAAAACGTTCAGAGGAATTTTTAGACAAAGCTTTTCGCACCGCACTCTTGTGCCGCGCATTTCCCTAGGCTCCGGATTTACGACATTACGTCGTTGTTTTCACCGTACCTAAATAAATCCCTCGGGCAAAGCCCAGGCCCAAGAACTGTTTTTTCAAACTGAACCGTCCCGACTCACCTGACAGGAGTGCCCTCTGTCTCTTGTCTCTCGCAGAGCCAGCATCCTCAAGAAACAGGAAGCAATCATGAATTCGCAGCAGAGCACGACGACGACGGTGAAGCGCTCCGAGGTCTACCGCATGGTCCACGAGGAGGAAGAAGGCAAGTTGTACGAATCCCCGAAATCTCCTGGGTCCTTTTACCGAGACACCATCGCATCCCCAACCTCACAGAGCCAGTCGTTTCTCAACCTGGAGCGGAACTTGCACCACCCGTTCGGCCGCAGTAAGTAATCGGTCAACGGCTGCAATAATTAAGGCACAGGCGGTTATGAAAAATGAGGTCAGTTGGGCAAACCAATGGCATTAATGGGGTGTCGAAAACATGCCAAATAAGATTACGCGAGTCCCCCCGAAGGGCTAACGAAGAAAGACGCGAATTTGCCGATCGTGTCTTTGTTTGGGAAATTTGGACTGGCATGCTCCGAATGAGGCTAACCAAACCGTTGGGGGTCCGAATATTTGAAGAAATAAATGAATTTAAACTGGAACACTCGATTCGTGGTTACACGAGGCGGGAACGATAAGATAGGTTCGACAAATCTACGGAGAACAAAAAAATACCAGGACCATCCAGAACCAGTCAGCTAAAATTATTCGTTAACCAAACTGGCAGTAAATTTAAAAAAAAAATTTTCATCCTGAGCCAGTAATGAAGTGCCAGTTTGTTAAAAAAATCCAGAATTCATTTCGTTCGATGGGATACAATTCAAGTTCCCCCGATCGCCATTGAATTTTTTCGGTTTAAGAGATTATTTGATGAACGAATCGAGCTTCCACTTACATTCGTATCATTGAGAAGCTTTTTCTAATGTGGGGTGTCAGGAAATATTACTGAATTTTTCCCAATTTGCTCGACACGTATGAGCCGGAGAACTGCCATTTTGCACCGACACGTACATCACGTTCGCCCGTTAACCTCAGTAATCGGTGCATTTTCAAAAATGCTTGTTTGTCCGCAATAAAAAACCGCAAGATTATCAGTAGTACGTGCTAACCTGAGCATTAAGGGCATATTATTGAAAGAGTCAAGTGAAAACGGAGCAGGACTGCAAAAGGAGGAAACCTACTAATGCCTGCAGCAAGTCTTTCGCCGCATGAAGGCACGATGCTGCATCGCGCTGCGCAGTGTTTAAAAGGCGTAGTAAACAAATACCCGTAGACCCTTTCCTAGCTGGCAACTTGGCAAGTTCAGACAATAACACTAAAAACTAATCCGTAAAAATTCCCAGAAAGCACGCATTTGGCCGAGTCTGAAAGTTCTTGAAACGAAAATAGATTTGCAAATGCGCACGGCACATGTCCCTGATGCATGCTCCATTCGATGGGCATTAATTTCGTGAAGGAGCAGTGGAAACACTTTGGTTTTTTTTAAAAAACTTTTTAACATCAACAACTTTATCTGAAAACAAGATTGCGCATGCCTGCGTTTCCAACCGCGGGTCTAAATGTCCGCAAGGCCTTAATTTCGTAAATCGGGCCATCAATATCCTAATCCGCTTTCCACAAATTTCTGGCAAGCATTTCAACGAATGCAAAATGCAAATGCAAAAACTAAAAATGGGTACCTCATACTTACAATCTGTGAAGATACAATGGCATTACTGGAACCACTCCAACGTCCTTTGACACAAAAAAACGCTGTCTGGCTTTTTTCTTGTATTTCTTCAAGTCTCATTTTGGCCACTTTCGTGAGTCTCGCGGATGGCTTCACCGCAGGAAATTTTCTAAAGGTTTAACAGATACGGAAACGAAAATAAAACATGAAACCTTAGCACGCCCTTTAAGTGGCAAAAATACACAGTAACGGATGATTTAAAAAAAAAGGCGCACACACACACACATTGTGTTTTTGGAAACTTGATCAATCCCTATCAACGACACAGTTTCTCGAACTGGAGAATTACGTAGTGGAATACGGGTCGGAGAGCAGAATTCTGGAGAGGGCCACTATAAGCAAAAGAGAAAAAAATTGGGATTATTATAAAAGATTAAAAACAATTAGTGCGAGGCCCAGTTAGAAGCTCGCAAACTGATTAGCGGCAACTTAATTATTGCACGTGCTTGAACTGTTAATTAAGTAGGTGTTGAACAGACCGATTTCCCGAGGGTTTCTTTCATCCGGATGGGTGAGTACGATGTCCATTTCATGCAACCCACTTTCACTTTCGACCAATGAAGGCGATTACGGTAAGTCCTTACGTCTGTTTGTACATGTAGATCATGCCGTAGATGGTCTGCATGCCTCGAAGATTGCTAAGATCTAGACGAACTTATCCGACTATTTAAAATATATTTTTTTTAAAAAAAACTGCAGCCTGAAATGTTGTGATACTCAGCACTTACGTGATGTGAAACTAGCAGCATTAAAATGAATGATGATCATTATATAAAAAGCATGGTTATTTGTACGATTAAAGCATTTGATAAATACTGCATTAAAGTAGTCAACCATCGTAAGCATTTTTCATTAGTTTCTCTCGCATCATTGCCACTTAACTCTTGCAAAAAATACGAAGAAAAAAAAACCCTTCTCATCAAAATGTTGGAAAGCGATCCTAGCCTAGGGAATACAACTGAAAATTTCTAATTAAATAAACTCTGTCGAAGCAGTTTCATTAGATGTCAGGCTGACATTTGAGAAAAAGACGGCTGCGCAATAATTTTCCCCGTACACTTTTTAGAAGAAACCTCAACCGAAGAGGAAGAGGAGGAGGAGGAAGAGGAGTCTGCCAGTCCATCGCCTACTAATTTGAGGTACGATTTCTCAAAGCCATTTTCCCAAAGACCACATTGCCACTCGACGCAAAATTATTTGTAAATATCCTCGTAACTCGATACTTTGGGCGTTGCCTTATGGTACCCACTTCATATAACAAATTTGGGAGATAATAATACCTTAACTGTCAATTTTGTGCCAAGGTGGACATGACTTTGTACTGAATTTTACTGAATAAAACCCCAATCGTTTCTCGGTCACAGAAGGGTAGGACCAGCACCGGTAGCGCCCCCAAAGCCCCAGAGCGCAGGCTGGAGAGACCAGGGCGCCCAGAGCCCTCAAGGCTACCGTCAACCACAGCAGCCTCAGCCTCAGCAATACCAGCCCAGACCCCAACAGCAGCAGCAGCAACAG
>JAQIXS010001816.1:0-26655 GCA_034700785.1 Rossiulus vilnensis | reverse complement strand
ATCCTTCAGGCACGTTCAATATAAATATCACGTTTTAAAGACATGACCAATATCCTTTCGTGGCAGGTGTGAATTACGCATACCTGGAGAGTTTACCCGTTGGCATTGCTTTGCCATTGCAACACGCCGTGGGGCGATGCCGCCGGAATCCTCCACCCGATTGGCCCCTGGAGGCATACATTCTCATTGGCCGAGAGGACCTCGCTGCCCAATTGGGTGCTCCGCTCGTCTCTCCCACTCTGGCGTCCGTTGCTCAGCACAGGGTGCCCAAAGTTTCTGAAAGCATAAATCCCATTCTCGTGAAGGATGGGGATGATGGCATGGAGCACATGGACCAAGAGGTTTGTGTATTCGTGTTATTATTATTGTTGATATTTGATGCCAATTCAATGCAACTCGCACCGCACTTCCGTTAGCTGCTCCAGCTGCACTTCAGCCACGATTTGCGCGTTCAGGAAGTGCGACGCCTCCTGCAATCTGCAAGTCCGGCTCGCATCGCACTAGTCCAGAGGCCCGAAGTCAGTGACCACGAGTTCATCGAGGAACAAGAGAGGCATCTGTACTCAATTTGCATCAGAACCATGGCGTTGGCAGCTGGAAGGTTGGTTTGCAACAGAAGGCTGGTTTTGCAGTGTTATCGTTCTCAAATGGCAAATTCCGATTCGTATTTGTTCTGCGTAGGGGTATGTTCACCTTGCGAACCTTGAAGCCGGTTGTTACGGAGGTTTTGCCCATTCCAAAACTGTGCCTTACTGGACGGGCCCCTCCAAGGTAATTCCAGTCCTCAGTCATTGTGTGGCCGCCTAAGGCAATTTGATAATAGTATGATAACAATTTTTTTGCGGATTTTGTTGCGGTTCAATGTGGAACATTCAGTTACCACCAATTGGCCAAAGGAAAAGTGAAATATGGGGAAATAATATCATTTAAATTAAGCATTATTTAAACCGTGTCATGTGTCGCCCTTCAGAAATACCACGTTGGATTTGACTCACATCGATGTGCCGACAAACATGAATACGTGGCCGTTATTTCACAACGGGGTGGCTGCTGGTTTGCTCATTTCCTCACTCCCGTCCGAAATTGATTCCACATGGATAGTCTACAATAAACCCAAAGGGAACACAGAACTGCTTATTGAGCACGCGGGCTTCATCATGGCTTTGGGACTTAACGGATACCTGAAAAACCTCGCGACAATGGACATATACAGTTATGCAGTCAAAGTAAGTTGAATATTGTGAGAAACAGCCTACTAGTTTAAGAGTTAAAATGATGCATTGTGTTCTGTACGTATGTTGGCATGGAATTCTAAAAGGAATAACTGATGATGAGTACTGATGCATTTTGATGGCAGAATATTTTTGAGACAAAATAAGACAGTTTGCTCATGTTTTGCTGTGCATTTTTGTAAGCACGCGAGGGTTCCAAGTCTATACCTGAAATATTAAGTTCAATTCTTTTTTTAAAAAAATATATGTAACATTGAATTTTTCAAGATTTTCCACCCAATTACTTGAACTTTTCAAGATTTTTCGCTGGATTACTTGAATTGTGTGGTTCATTGACTGGCGTCATCAAAGGCCTTTCCTCAATTTGATTTCAGGGACACGAGATGATTAGTGTTGGCCTGCTATTGGGAATTGCTGCCGCCAGGTATCTTTATTATTCCGCTAACGATATACCCGTCGAAATGTTACCTCGTTGAACCCTTGCTCTTTTTCAAGACGGGGTACAATGGATTTGGCTGCCACAAAGCTGCTCAGCATTCACGTCGAGGCCCTGCTGCCACCAACCTCAACCGAACTGGACATTCCCCACATAGTCCAGGTCACGGCGGTCCTGGGAATTGGCCTGGTGTATCAAGGGACTGCTCACCGGCACATGGCTGAGGTTCTCATGTCAGAGATCGGTAAGGGTTTTTCGGTTATGCTAATCTTTGCATGTGGCGTCGTGTGTATTACATATCATGATCTGTGGAAATGTTCAGGTCGGCCACCAGGACCAGAAATGGAAAACAGTAGCGATAGAGAATCGTATAGCCTAGCAGCTGGATTAGCCCTCGGATTAGTCACTATGGGGGTTAGTACTAACGTTGTTTTCATTACGAGATGTTTTAATTGGGCTGTGAAGTTCTAAATTCATTTGGATTATTTTGTTTCAACCGCAGAAAGGCAGCAACGTGGCTGGCTTGTCTGACTTGGCAATGGCTGATCACTTGTACCATTACATGATCGGGGGTCCCAAACGGCCTATGGTTAGTATTTTATAGTTTTCCATAATTTTTATTTGTGGAAAATTAACTGGGGGATTCTGGCATAAATATTATGTTTGGTCGTTCGCAGACTGGGCCAATGCGCGAAAAGTACAAGTCGGCGAGCTACCAGATCAAAGAAGGCGATGCCATCAACGTAGACGTCACCAGCCCTGGTGCTACGATGGCCTTGGGATTCATGTTTTTTGGCACCAACGACAGAACGGTCGCCGAATGGATGACAGCGCCCGACACCCAGCATCTTTTGGATTTCGTGCGGCCGGATTTTCTTCTTTTGAGGGTAATTCTGCGTCGGAATCGACTTTCCCAAGGTTGTCAACCCTGGGAGTAACCTTATCGGATTTCGTTTTCGGTTCCAACTTTTGCAGACCTTGAGCAAGGGCCTAATTCTTTGGGACGAGGTGGTGCCGTCGGCCTCCTGGGTGGAAAGTCACGTTCCTGAAATAATTTCTTCGGCTGCCGTGCTTCGCGAGCAGCAGAATTTATACGTCGATATCGAAACATTAAGGTATGCATGCTTCCAGTTTGCAGTTCATGTCAGATTGACAAGTTAGTGTGAAAAGCATTGTTCTTTGTTGTAGTCAAGCTTATTGCAATATTATTGCTGGCGCCTGCATGGTTTTGGGACTGAGGTTTGCTGGAACGGCCAACGAAGATGCGTACAACACGTTGGTAAGCAATTTTTCGTTTTTTAAACAAACATTGCAAAAATTCGTTTGCAAAATTGGCTAAGCAGACGGAAATTAAACGAATCTAGGACATAAGCTGTACCATATTTGCTCTTGTTTAAACTGCGCGTTTTTCCTAAAATTTCAAGATCTGGGGAAGACATGTGGTTTGATCATGAACGTTTTAAAAATGTCCATTAATGGCATTGCCTTTCTATTTATCCCAAAGTAAACAGAAAAGGACTTCACCACAGGGGTAGTTATGCCGACTAAAAAGCTAATTTTATGAATAATTTAAAAAAAAATTAAACTAAGATCCAATTTCGGGATGTGGTTTATATGTGTACAAATGCAACGTTTGTCCGAACACAGCCAGGTGAATTTTTTAACTCCAAAAAGAAATCCCGTTTTTCAGCTCAAATACGCCCGAACGTTCATCGGACTTCTGGGGAAATCGGCATCGGAACAGGCTGGCAGAACCACCGTCGAAACGTGCATGAACGTTGTTGTCCTCTCGCTTTCCGTGGTAAGCACCGCGTTGCGCCGCAGCGCTGGTTCGACACCTGGCAGTCGGTTTAACGAGAACTTTCTCAGGTGATGGCGGGAACCGGAAACCTGGAGGTGCTCCGCCTTTGTCGCCACCTGCACGCCCGCGTGGGCCAGCCGCATTCGCACGTCTTGTACGGCTCTCACATGGCCACGCATATGGCAATCGGCCTCCTCTTTCTCGGAGGTGGGCGCTATACGCTGAGCACCAACCAGTCTGCCGTGGCAGCCATGGTCTGTGCGTTTTTTCCCAAATTCCCAACGCACAGCAATGATAACAGGTGAGTTGGCAGTTTTCCTCATTCTTGGAATATGCCTGTTTTGTTCTTGTTTATACCTTGGGGATTATCGAGAGAGGTAATTTTGGGATGACCGGAGAACATTTTCACATGCATACTTGTTATGGGTTTCCCCAGACCTGGAAAACCTTGAGCTTTCAAGGAAGTTGGAAATGGCAGGGAATAGTCAGGGTAATATAACATAAATATTGCATTTGCGTTCACGTAGCTTGAGATGGTTGCTGGAATGAGAAGTCATTAAAATGTCTTGAAATTAGATTCGGGTCAAGATGTCGACGTAATGTACCGATTTTCAGCAGTTTGTTGATTGCAAGTTGTCCTTTGATGCCATCAAGGAATGAAAAGCGACTAACTTTTTTTAACTGTATCGAAATTCGGTGTTTTTAATGACTGAAAAAACTTTATGGCATGAAAACGAAATCAAGGAATTCCTGTTTTAAAGCATTTAACATTCCATGCATTTTCATGCCAGGATGGTCAGGAAGCTGAAAATTGTATGACTGGTTGTTTTCCTTCATCTGGGTTGGGTCTGAGTTGTTGAGAATTTATGTCAAGGACAGAATTATCAGATTAGAATTTTAGCTTAAAAGTAAAATGTGTCTTCTACAGGTATCACTTGCAGGCATTTCGCCATTTGTACGTGTTGGCAGCCGAGCCTCGGCTTATCATTCCAAAGGATATTGACACAGGAAATGCTTGCTACACCCACTTCGCAGTTAAATTCAAGGTAAATTGTTCACAATCGCACGTCGTTTAAAATTTGGAAACTGCAGTTTCTTAGTTTCATGGAATGTTTCAGGCAACCAAATGGTACGACGAAACCACGCTCATCCTGAAGGCCCCGTTTCTGCTGCCTCAGCTGGAGCTGCTCTCAGAGGTATTTGCAAGCTCCAGAGCATGCATCGCTTTACTCAAGTTTGAATTGGAACTAAGCAAATAGCACGGGTTTCAGGTGAGCATCAAAGATTCACGCTATTGGCCTGTCACCTTCTTGGTGGACAAAAACTGGGACACCCTCGTGTCGCTCTTGGAAAAAGATGGAACGATTTGCGTGAAACAAAGGATGGGCTGCCTGTCTTACATCGATGATCCGAGCGGGTTTCACAGCTTGCTAAGCCAGTCCCTCGTTAATGCCAAAAGCGGAAAATGGACGGCAAAGGTGATATCACTTTTCGCGCATCACATTGCCGAAAATTCTGCGCAACATAGATTTCTAAGGGCTAATTATTAAACTCTTAATTTTCAAGCCAAAAGCTATCAAAGCTTTGACGTCCGATCCCACCGTCCACTCGATTCTAAACATGATTCTGTACGGGAGTTCCCGCGATAACGAAAAGGTATGTCTAGGCCTGTTATCGTAATTATGTTGTAAATTGTTACATCCAAGTCAGCATTTGATATAAAACCTTTCCCCGATGCCGAAATCCCATTTTCTTCCAAGGTAGATTTTTCCGCAATTTTCGAACTGCTATAAATACGGAAATAATCAAAAGTGGGACCGTAAGTGAAGCCGTGCATCATTTCTGATGCAATCTTTTGAATTATCTCCGTATTTTTGTTGCTGATGGTGAAAGGCAATAGATAAAGGCGCCAAACCATAAGTGAATATAAGTTGCACTCTCATGAAAAGTTAATTTTTTATCAGTTTTTTTATAGGCACTTAGTAAGTTATGGTTTGGCACCCTTTAAATGTTCGACTTTTAGGTGAAAAACAGTTGACTCATTGATTTCTGGGGCGCTTGATGATTATTGCCCTTATATTAGAATTCATTTGTCGAACCAATTTTTTGTACTTTCCTAACATAATGACTTCTGTAAAAGCAAGATGTTTTGTTTACCTAGGAAAGAGTCGGACATAACTTGCTTAGCCATTTGATGTACGAATGTCTCACTCAAGAGAAACTGGAAGTATTTCCGAATTTGGTCTCGCTAATGCAGGTAACTCGAGCTGTTCGCAACTAGTTAGCCAGATTTGCAAGGACAGATTTTGATGCGGTTTTAATTCTAGATCGGAAATTCTGATGGTCTCACGAGCCTGGAACTCTGGCAGGCTCGCTTGATCGCCACATCGTTGAGAAATGCTAGCGGGCAACCGATGGTCAACGAAGAAGCGTTTGTCGCGCTGACACGTTCTCTGGACAAACTGTGCAATGAATGGTCGGAAGGTAGGAAGCTGTCACTGTCGCTGGAGGGATTTAGTGGCCTGTGGGCATTATTTGGTCGGTGCTGATGGCAGTATTTTCAGATCTTCAAGGTGCCATGGCCCGGTATTGGGGCGGGGATCCTCTGCAAAAAATACCGGCAAAATTAATTCCGTTTTTAATACACAACCGAATACCTCCTTCACACAGTCTCAAAGTCCCGATCTCTACGGGTAAGCTGCTTTCGTTTGTCATATTGCACGTGCTCCTGGTTTTTCCCCCCAATTTTTAAATCTTTTTTCTTCAATTTCAGCCACCGGAAATTTGCCGCTGTTTTGGGCTCAGTTCGAAAACGTTAAACTGCCTAGTAGCACTATCATCCAGCTGCACAAGTATTTATGTTCTTGAAGAAATGGCATCAGGTATCTAATTTTTGTTTGTACGTTTTGTATAAATTTCGAATTGGCCGTAATTTGGTCTTAGATAATTTCATTGTTAATCGCGCTCAACCGGCTTAACACATTCTGTAGGAATTTTAGTTTTCTCAAAGATTCATGTTGAAAAATAGTATTAATCTTTCTTTTTTGCAGATGTCTGAAGCTTCACCTAAATGCAACAAGACCTCCAACACAGGGCCGGGTAAAACCAAGGTTGCTGAAGACTTGAATTCCATGTAAGTGATGGAACTTGGATATCTACAAAGCTTTTACATTTATTTCTATGCAAACACATAGAAATGGTGATTAGTCTAAGGGTATTCTAGGGCCGATTGTGGTAATTGAACTGTTTATGCTCGTCTGTGATTTCCTGCAAATGTTTCAATGCCAGAATCTCATCTCGTGTATATTTATTTCCACTACCTTTTGTATAAAATAAGCAAAGCACTTGGGTTGAGTTAAGTTCAATTGCGACCGGATTGTGTATTTTGGAGATATGATGGAAACAAGGTGGCTTAGTGGCAGCATGCCTGCCTTGCATTCGGGAGACCAGGGTTCGAATCCCGGGTCGGCAATCCTAATCGAGCCTTTCGTGGTTTCCACAATATTTCCAGGCGAATGCTGGGATAGTACCTCGGTAATCGGCCACGACTGTGCTCCTTTCCCAATCACCCTACCACATGGAATTAATATGCTGGTGCTAGGGAAGAGCGGACATTTATTTGGAACATAATATTTATTCGCGTATTTACAACCATGGAAATTCGAAACCACAAGGTTATCGCTTCGAAAGATAAGTCAAGTTAAATGTGTGCGACCAGGGTCATGACTTTAGTGTTTACCACACGGCTTATTTGCCAATTGCCTGAAGCAGTGATCGTTGCAATTTAGATCCACTTTCCATTATTGATTAGAACTGGACATTGCCCTGAAATTTGATGCTGGGAAAACAACACTAAAACGAACTGAACTATGTGACATTAATTTATAGCCTGTGTAGCGCAGCTAGTCAAGAAGCTAAATTAAACTCTTTTAGTAGGCTGTACAGCATGCATGTCCTAAAAGACAGCATAATTTTACTCGAGTTTGAAAGCACATCTAAACTGGTTCGTTTTTTTAAAAAAAATTAATTTATTTAGTAATAAAATAATACAAATGTGAAAATATTAGAACCGCATATTGGATGATAGTCCTATCAACAATTTAGCAATATTTATCACATTGCAAGATTAAGGTCAGTCACGAAAGCATTCAATGACTGTAATATTCATGGTAAGATTAGTAATCACTTGAGGAAATTGTATTGCTCAATTCTGACCCGGGAGTTTAGCAACCATAAAACGAGGAAAATTATCACATTTGGGTATCACCGTCGATTAAGCAATTTAACGAGTCCTTCCTTCTCGCAGCGCTGCTGCATGTTTAGCGGCGAATTTCTTCATGATCCTGTAACGTACAAAACAAATGTTACGCGGGCATGAACGCGAATGACGATATGCCGCTTTTTGGCATCCTTACCATCGAGAGATGCTGGGGCAATACTGCGATAAATAGTACATGAACAGTATTGGCTGCAATGATATCCAGGCTTCATCCACCTTATTGGCAATGGCGACAGCGCTAAGGTGCGCACAGCGTTCAGCGCTCATCCGCTTATCAGTCGCAATTTGGTCTTGCTCATATAGCTGTCGATGAAATTGTTTCCACTTCAGTGGTGCAAAGCATTTTTACGTTAAAAAAATGCCCCGAATATGAAGGTTGGTCTCACCTTTCCCGGAGTTTCCGTGAACGCATTCTTTAGTATTTCCGAAAAGACCGGTCCAGGGCACAGCATGGTCACATCAATGTTGCAAGGTCCTTTTTCCGATCGCAAACATTCGAAATAACCCTGAAAGGATAAGGATGAATAAAATTGTAGCGGCAGAGACAATTTAGAAAGTACGAGACGTACGTGCATGGCATGCTTGGACGCAGTGTAGGAGCGCGAATCAGAAATGCCCACGATTCCGGCTATGCTGCTTGTGACCACGAAATGGCCTTGTTTGCGTTCCATGAAGTGCCGAAGGACGACAGTGGAGAGGGCCACTTGAGAAAACACGTTTAGCTCAAACAGGTCTTTGTCCACCTGAATGTCCACTTTTTCAAACGCGGCACGCTGTGACCGGCCGGCATTATTCACTAAAATGTCAAGCTTCACAAATAGCATATAAGGAACGTTAACATTCGCTGGGCGCTCAAGACAGCATGGGGGCATTAACAAGAGCATTTACATGTCCAAAGTGATCCAAGACTTTTTCCATCAGGTTTTCATGCTGGGAATAGTCGGTCACATCCATAGGAAGCACTAAGACGTGGTCATCTGGCAGTCCCCTAGCTGTGCAGATGACATCACGTATTAATTCCTAGTATTACCCACTGATCAGTCCAGGGAAACAATACCTTTACACTCCTTTTTAAGCGCTTCGAGCTCGTGTTCTCGGCGGGCGGAGATCACGAGACGGCAGCGTGCTGACGCTAGCTTGATAGCCAAAGCTCGGCCAATGCCGCTGGACGCACCTGTTATCCATACGACCTTGCCAGCCAATGACCCTAAAATAAGTTAGTG
Source organism: Rossiulus vilnensis (assembly GCA_034700785.1). Lineage (NCBI taxonomy): Eukaryota > Metazoa > Arthropoda > Diplopoda > Julida > Julidae > Rossiulus > Rossiulus vilnensis. The sequence continues at coordinate 17,684 of JAQIXS010001816.1, read as the reverse complement.
TTATGGAATATGTTTGTGAACTTCTGGTTCGTGTAGATCATTGTCATGTTGAACGTCCCACTTCCCAACATCGTATTGACCTCCCACATTGTTCATTGGTAGCATGAGCAAGTAGAATGATACGGCAATGCCAAATTGATCATATGTGTTAACCGAATTTGTTATTACATGATATTGTGCCATTCAGAAATCTCTAGGCCGTTTTCGTTGCGGAAATTTATTACGAAAAACTATTTTCGCTTAGTTTCACTTTTGAGTCCAATAAACACTGCATGCCTAGTCGTGTCATGACACAATAAAGCACTGCAAGAACACATCTTGAACACTTGGTAGATGTGCATGATAAGAGGTCAAAACCTGCACTGTGTTAAACTTGTATAGCTCTTTCCCACTTTGTTAACACCCTGTATTGCTAAGTTAATCAGTTTCTGATAAGTTGTGTCAGTGGGACACCCGACATGCTAGCTGTAATAGTTTCTGTTTGAAATAATGTGACGTTATTGCATTGCATTGCGGAATGAGGTACCTTGGCTGCGAACATGCACAGGGTTCAGTGAACTTTTCAACCACTTTCTTAAAATCACATACCTATCGGCTTGCCTAAACGCTCCGCAAATAATAGCGTTAAATCCCCATCGGCAAACAGCAAACGTATAGCTTGGACGATAACCACAAACGCAGCCGCCGCTAGAAATGCGCAAATAAAAACGTCCATCGTTGCTTCTGGTTTCTAAAATATCTACTTCTTACTACAAGTTCCACCGTGCAATTTGTGTAAACTCATCCCTCGTCAAATCTTTGCAGTTTGCACTTTGCGCTGCATCATGGGAAATTATACAGGGTGCGTCCGCCGAGGGCTGGTCTTAGCCAATTCACGTTGATCTCAGTATCAGTTGAGTTCGTGAAATAGTTGTCATAGCAGTCTCCCGGTATTGACAGAAATAATTTAAAAACATAAAGTCATATAATTATTTGTTTTAATTTATAGGAATCTTGCGCAGTCTTTTTTTAACTGCACTACGCTATTCCGCAATTGAAAGAAATAATTTTAAAAAAACATGGGTCATGTAATTATTGGTTTTAATTTATAGGAATCTTGGGCAGTATTTATAAAACTGCAGTATATTTTTCCGAAATTGACGAATGTGAAAATGTGCCGATTTAATACAGGATCTGATTTGGAAAAAAAGCTTCCACTTTAAACGAAATACATAAGCCTTAATTTATATACAGTCGAACCTCGATAACTCAAAGTCCCAGGGGACCCCCAAAAATATTCGACTTATCCGAAGTTTGACTTATCCGAATAATGAATTGAGTGGAATTAATTTTGAAACCATCCCAAAAATTTGAATTTTAGTCTTAAAAAACCACAAATCTCCTGATCAAATTAACCATTGGTGTGCTAAATAACAATCTTTAATAATTGCCAAGATACTACATATCATTTTCTTATTATACAGTAAAACCTGGCGAATTGACTGCCTTGCTACTTTGTACACCTGCTTCCATTGACCGATTTTTATGGCCTCTTGAAAAGCCTATACAGCTTATGCATTGTTTTTTCGATTTTTCGGCGTTTTCTACACGCCGGGAAGGACCCAATTTCCCCCTCACAAAACAGGTGCTCTTTCCCCCTACATTCTCCTAAGTAAACCCTCCCCCAAGACAGCGGAAATCAGGGTGAAAAGGGGGAAATCTATCACAAAAACTTTCACTTGAAGATGTTCACTTCGAGTTATCGAGACAGTTTCTTAAAGAAAAGTATAGAAATGATTCGGGACTTGATTAAATGTTTGAGTTAGCGGATTATTTGACTTATAGAAAGTTGAGTTATCGAGGTTCGACTGTAATAACATTTCCCTTGCTGCAATTTGCCACACGTGTAATCAGACTACTAGTAGATTACAAACTGCCTCACAACGAGATTATTTTTAAATTTCATTTTTATTGAGTTTGTTGAAATCTCTCGTTACAGGGCATTCAACTGTTTCAATGCTAAGTTGTGTAACAATGTAATAACTGCGTTGCTTATTATATTTATCGTTATCTTTTTGCAGGTAAATGGCACTTAGGTCTACACTGTTTCTATCCTAGTGATTTCTGCCATCATCCTCTGAGGCATGGCTTTGACTATTTCTACGGCCTTCCATGGACCAATTGCAGAGATATCGGCGGCAGCAAGACGCCCACCATAGACGTCATCCGGCCGCATTTGCGCACGGCCCTACTGACTATAGCGTTGGCGTCGTCAGTGGTCATATGGTGGCTGTGGTCCAAACATTGCCACAAGATGGTGTTCGGCCTCTTTGTCCTAGGGGTGTTGATCCCATTGTATCTGTGGTTCATTGGCTCACACCTCCAGATGCTCAATGGAGTGATGATGAGAAATTTTGAGGTTATTGAACAGCCTGTTCGCTTAGAAGGGATTCACAAACGCTTCCTGAACGAAAGCAAGAACTTTATTGATCAGCAAGCTGCAGAAGGGCGGCCCTTTCTCGCGGTTGTGGCGTTCACTCATGTACATACGGCCCACAAGCCCACCCCAGAGTTCAAAGGACGCAGCTTGCATGGCGTTTATGGAGATATGGTGGAAGAAATGGACTGGGCCATTGGCCAGTTACTCGACCACTTGAGCACGCTGGGTCTCAGCGAGGATACGTTCATAGTGTTCACGTCCGATCAGGGCGCCCACTTGGAAGAAGTGGCTCAAGATGGAAGCAGGCATGGCGGATTCAATGGTCCATTCAGAGGTATAGTAGAACCTGTCTGTAGAGGACATCCTACCGTTCTAGCCCATAATTTGTTTTCGAAAAATCGATGCTCGGATTGTTAATTTGTATTCTACATTTTAAAATACAAGTTTGTTCACACAGAGAAACTTAGAAAATGTTATTATGCATTTAGAAATTCATATGTTGATATAATCCAGTATATTTAGTAATATTTCACAGAAGCTGAATTGTTATTGTTAAAGCATGTATATTGCATTTTAGGAATTGTTTAATGGGGGTAAAATGGGTATTTTGTGAGAAGTGAATCCAACTAAAATACAACTGTTTTCTTCAGAATCATTTGAATACTTTACATTATATGGGTTCATATGTTCATTCATTGCAGAAGAGCTTTGCATGCTTGTGTATTCTATTTACAAAAATTATTTTGTGGATCCTGTTTCAATGTGATAATTCCTTCCAACAATTAGAATGGAAGAAATAATATAAATGCACTTCCAATAAAAGTAGGCCTGCTAATGTTGTCTGGAATGCAATGATAAAAACAAATCACATCCAATTACGATGATAATGGAATTTTGACTGAAGTATGCTCATATGATATCAGTGAAATGATTACCCAACAAAAAATTAAACTGATCAAAATTCTTGGTATCACTTGTTGGACATATCTTCAAGAAGTTCCTAATGTTTGTTAACAATATCAATGTCGCCTTTAGTTCTAGGCCATTTATATGATTTTCTGTAGTAAATTAAGTAAAGAATATTTTAATGCTTATTATTGTGTAGGTGGAAAAGGCATGGGAGGAATGGAAGGTGCACTTCGTGTTCCTACGGTAGTCAGATGGCCGAAGCGCATAGCACCAGGCCAGGTGATAGATTGGCCTGTCAGTAATATGGATTTTTATCCTACGATTGCTTCCGTTTTGCAAGCGCCTCCATCTTCATCAAATTCTTTGGATGGACACGACGTCCTTCCCTTGCTAACTGATACCAAGAGGCCAACGCCCTCACCGAGATTGCTAGTCCACTATTGTGGCACCCATATCCATGCGGCACGCTGGATAGTCAATGGTAACAGAAAAACGTCTACATTAAATAGTTGTGAATTATTTGCTAGTTGACTTATGCATTGTATATTCTGTTGACTAGAAACTCATATCTGGAAAGCCTTTTTTGCAACTCCTAATTGGTTTCCAAACACAACAGTCTGTCAGTTCATTTGTCCATGCAAAGGAAGGGGCGTTACGTGGCATGACCCGCCCATTTTGTATAATATTGCTCAAGATTGGTCAGAAACTCAACCCATCCCAGACACTTCTCAAGTATATCAGGTAAGCAAACGAATTAATAGGGAGAGTTTTGAGGCTGACTGTTTAATTGACGATTAAAATTTACATGTAGATTTAATTCCTACCTGTCTGTTGTACAGTGTAATAGCCATAATTGATCATTTCTTGATGATTATTCGTTGATACGTTGCAGGAAGTTGTATCCACTATTAAGCAAGAACTACGGATTCACGAAGACAGCATTCAGCCAGTCCAGAACCAACTAGAAATCCCCAACATCATCTGGTATCCATGGTTGCAGCCATGCTGTAACTTTCCCACGTGTCACTGTTCTGAAGATGACCACATACCTTCGACATAAGAAATTAAACAACATATATTATACACACGTATTCTCTACTTTTGTAAATGATTATGGCTTACAATTAAGCCCATTGTATAGCAATAAAATTTGTAAATATGCTTTTTGTTTTTCATTTTTTTAGAAAAAATAAACATTTATATTTGAAAAATGCAAAATTGTTTTATTATAGGTTTTCTAGGTGATAATGTTTATTCTTTTCGAAATGCGAAGTAAAATTATAGAAGAAATGATCAATTTCAATTTGTAGGTGTAAACTATCTTTGGTACGATACTTTAAAATTATAAAAGATCATTCCAACGTGTAAAACAGTTTGAAATTGCAAGATTTAAGAAACAACACATACAGGGTTCCCTCAGTACCTGGGATACCTAGGAAAGTCAGGCGATTTCATTCTAGTCTATCAGTAAGAATTTTCCCAGTACTTTTCTTTCAACGAAATATTTAGCAAAATCCATAATTTGTAATTAATTTTTCAAACATTTCCGACTACAGCGTTCCTACTTTATACAGAAATATGTTCTAAAATCCATTATTTGTGATCTTTTTCAATTCTTTTGTTTATTTGTTTCCAGGCAGATCAGATTTTGTGTAGAAATACCATAATGTCAAAATCTATGATTTGTTATCTCGGTTTTAAATTTTTTTACCAACAGCATTCTATTACATGCACTTGATATTCGGTAATTCTTCAGCAATTTTACGTAAAGAAAAATGAGCAAAAATCCATAATTTGTGATGAAATTATTGAAGATTTTGGCCTACGACGTTTTATTAATTAATAGAAGCAGATAAAAATGTTCTAATTTTCATGGCCTTAACGTACTAGATGTTAAACACGAAACTAGAGATCCCATTGAACAAATTGACTATTATATTAATCGCAAGGTTTTTTTTTCACTTATTATTCGTATATGGGGGAACCATATAGGTCAGAGAAGAAATTTTTTTAACCTGGGCAACCTAGGAAAGTAAGATTTTATTTAACAAAAGTTGTAGGAACCCTGCATATAGTAGTATTTTTTTTTACTATTTTGAGCGACTTGTTAATACAATTGTAATACAGTAGATGGAAAATTCATGAAAAGCTCAGTAAAATATTTGAATAAGTCGCTTTATTGCCAAGGTAACGGCATTTTGGAAAAGTCGTACATCTTTTTTTCTCTTGTAATGTTACATATAATATTTACTTTAGCTATAAAAAAGCTTGTCTATATAGTAAATATTCTTTTTTTCTGCTATATTTTTCTCAAAAATACCAGCCCAAATCCCCTGCTACATTTGTTGGATGTTAGTTGGATGTTAATACGCGAGCTATTTAATTAGATATCAAAAACTTCTTTTTAGATAGATTTTCTTTCGAGGTATTCGTCAGAAAATTGAGTTGTACGAAAAGGCTATTTGACAAGCATTCTGATCATGATATTTGAACTAATGAATACATGCTTACAGTGAATAACGCTATTTCCACTTGGCGATAAAAATCATAGCAACTTGCATTGCTGCATTGAATTTCATTTAATATCTTAATTCAGAATATTTACATTAGCATGTTAATAAAAATTCCTTCTTGATGCATCAGAGCATATTTGATGCTTGCCAAGTGGTGATTATTAATTTTAGCCTCAGTTTATTCCGAATTGGTTTGTTTACACATTCCATTGTGAAGTATGAAACCTTTAAGCCATGATTTGGATCAAGAGGAAAATATGTTATTTGATAGGCCATTAGTAATATTGCATATTCCGCCTCACATTACTGTGTAATTACTAACGGATGCCTAGAGATATTTAACATCGATTGAAAACAATGAGCAAATTTAATGTTATTATACCAATTCTTGCAGTAGTACGCATTATCACATGATTGCTAAGCATATCTATATATGCCATTCCGTATAAATTTTATGATATGAGGCATACAAGTCACGAGTTCACTGCCAACTTTTATGGTTAGATTTCTTCAAAAAAAAATCTGAAGAAAACCCGAAGAGCGAATTCGATAAAGGAATTCATTTTCGTAGTTAGCTGGACAGTAATGTGTTGGATATTTGCCTTTCACTGTGTTGTAATACAGAAAATGCAACAGTGTTGTTTCGCCATAAAGTTATAACCGAATTGACTGATGACGAACAGATGCGTATTTAAAATTAGCATGGTTAATTGCTAATCACAAAATATTGCAATAGAGAAAGTTTAATCTATAATATATCATCGCGGTTAAGATAACGATAAATATCACATAATACGTTGCCAACCCAAAAGAATAATCACCATGCAAAAAAGTACATTTTTGTTTTAAATACTATAAATGCTAAATTTATGTTTTCCCGTGTAGAATTGGTTGTCCAGCAGGGTCTGTTTTATTTTTTATAATTTAAAAATATCTCGTTTATTTATAAAAATTACATAAACTTTAAAAAAAGTTAGGCAATCTCCAATGCTCATCATCGGGGGTTTCATTCGGAGCAAAAGCTAACCTTTGCTAGATTTTAATAGCCATTATCTAATTTACACTAATATCTAAACCCTATAATTAAATTTTTAGAAAAAATAAACTCACAATAATGTAGGCCTATTTAGAATTTGGTTAATGAGCTGTTGATTGAGCTCCCTAAATAACGCGGTAAAAACCAGAAACCTCCAAACAATTATAAGACCACAAATGAAATTGTTTTTGTTGTACGAATTAAACTGAACAGCAAGTTAATGTTTGCTGAATTTGCCAGATTTATTTTGCACAATAAACAATTTTTTTCATAAGATAAAAATCTTGACAGGCAAAATACTCAGCAATATTCGTGAATCTGTATGTTGTGCTTGACGTAGTACAGTGATGCTACATAAACTGTAAAACCTTTCAAATCACGTTTAATTAAGCTTACAAATACAGTAATGCCAATTAGACTCATTTAAAGAAATTTACCCCGTGGGCTACATTATAATGAAAATAAAAAAATCATTCTTCATTACATGTAAAGTAAACTTTAAGATAAAATTTACATATTTGTAATCGCCTATGACGTTCCATTTTGTTCATTTGTAATAAAATGTTGCCTTGGGTGTACAACCTCTTATTAGCATTTTAGAAAAATGCGTGGACCTCAAACCCAATACCTATTTTTCAAATCCTTCGTTCCTAATCTATCATTTGTGGTCAAGTTTTCTTTAAAAATGAGGAAACTCACTGAAATTGTGATTTCAAAAATCTGTGACATTATTCCATCAAACATTGTCGCCTATCTCAATGATTCAATTTGAGCCCCGTTTGCGACTGGCTTATTTAATTACTGTAAATCAAAACTGTAGCTATTTTTTGTGTAACAAATGTGATGTCCTTCTTCCAGCGCATTGCGTCAATGACAACAGGTCAATATGCAAGCTTCATCACCAGAAGAGTTCATAGCTACAGAGTATATAAAATAAAAGACTAAGGATATTGATTAAATGACACGAAACGCCTAATATTTTTTGCAAGTTATCATTGCACTGTAATGACACAGGCGTGAATTAATCATTAGAAGTTGATGATTTGATTGTTGCCTGTGTGTATTTCATTGATTTCGAGGGCCACGCCCCTTAGCAACAAACGTTTGAATTTTGTCATATTTTCCCGTTTAGGTAGACCAACGCGTCCGTTTGAAATTTCTGGAGTGTATCTCAAACTCACCTGTTTCACAAGCAATGCAAGATTAAAATAGCAGGGGAAAGAGGATATAGGCGTGGGATTTTGGAAAACAAGCTCTTAAACCGCTCCCAGCGTGTGTTGACCTGAACGCCCCTTTCATCAGCCTGATTTTGATTATACAGTGTATGCGTTCATACAACCTACTCAAAAAGCCTCCATGCCAGGCATTGTAAATGAGAAAAATTCCAAGTAAATCGCTTGGATGAATGGAAAGAGTAAATTTCCTTGAAGCTTTTTTTCTCAAAATAACAGAACAAGAAGCAAGTTTTTTAATAAGAAGGGAGCTCTACAACTCAAGCGCAATCAGTACTCAGGCAGTCTTCAAAGAAGCTTGTTGAGTAGAACACTTTAACCATGGCGCAATCGTTTTATGAATTTTCAGCCAAAAGCATTACAGGTAAGGATTATATTTATGGTACTAGAATAAGGATAATTCATTTAATTTGTTGATTGCTGATAAGATAGCCAATAGTTTATTGAAAAATGCTTATTTCTCCAGAAATAAATTGTTTTAGGGTGGAAAATATGTTGCGCCGCTATGTTAAAAGTGTTAAAAATATTAAAAGTGAAAATAGTATTAGTTCCCAAGGAAAATGGCATTAACATTACATTTATTAATGCAATTAATTCGTATTTATGTGATCTACGTGTACTGGCGTCTGGGACATTCGATGTTTTATTGAATAACATGGTTGAATAACCAATTCTTACTTTAGAAAAGCATGTGTTGTTTCATTACCAAATTTCGATTTGATTCCCAACATTGATCCATAGTAAGTTGCTATTTTATAAAGATTCAAAAAAAATGTTTACTGTAAAGAACGATTAGTAATTGAATCCTGAATCGTCTGAATCCAGATTCTAATCAATAATAACCATGCAGTACTATTGTGGCGGGCGGCTGATAATAGTTGTCTACAACATTAACTATATTTGCTTTATTTGGGGCATCTTGACACGTGGAACGTTCAGATAACAATTGAATCAGTTCAGCAACTTTTGTATTCGCTCGTTCCTAAGGGGTCAATGAAACAACCGTCTTTGATAAGACGATTATGCATGCACATGTAAGCTTATACTTGTATGCAATATTGTATAGGCTTATATAGACAATACAATTATGTCTACCTGTATTTTAATTTCGTTATTTGACGTTTCGTTACTATTTGTAGGCTAATTTATTGTGAATATTTTCTTGGAAATTACTGATTATTCCATTTTATAAGGTGTATAGTCTATAAAGTGGTAGAAGTATAATGCGTTCGTTTCAAAATTATCACTCCTTACTTGTTTACATAATTGTATAATAATTTATTGTCCTACTTATAAATTATAATGGTCAAGATATTTTAGAACCGAGAAAAACGTTTGGATTTAGAATATACCGCAATGCTAATGTAGTTCTTCTGTTTGAAAATCTAAAACATGTTTTATACATGTACGAAGTTATTTAAATTAATTTATTCTGTCGGTTTAATTATACATGTAGGCCTATATCGTTTTTATAAATTTTATTTTTTTGATAACCTTGTTAAGTTTCTTATTTTTCGTTAACAAAACAAACTTAACTTCTTCCTTCATTGTAGGCCTATACATGTATTTGATTACTAGATACTGACGATGCTTAATGTTGATTACATGTACGTATTTTTACAGGTGAAGAAGTAAGCTTTTCGAAATACAAGGGAAAGGTGGTCCTCATTGAAAATGTAGCTTCCCTCTGAGGCACCACCGTCCGGGACTACACACAAATGAATTTGTTGACGTCCCGGTTTGAAGCCTCGAAGTTTGTAATTTTGGGATTTCCTTGCAACCAATTTGGTCATCAGGTAAGACTTCGTACAAAATCGCACTTTTTCCTACAATATAGTGTAGCCTACTCTGTATGTAGACATGCAGTCTATATCATACATGTAGCTCTCTTTCTACGTGAGATATGCCGAGGTCACACATGGAGAAACTTGAAAAAGGTCACCTTCACGAGTTTGTTAATCGCGAGAACAGATCATAAAAACAATATTTTCCCCGTCAACAGGAAAACTGTTTGCTGTTTGCATTATTTTAAGGATATGGGTGTGTGATAGGATATGCGGAATTAGGATCTGGCCGCTTGCAAATTGCAACATCAACTAAATCGCAATATTAGTGTAGAGCCTATGGCTAAATAAACATTTGCTTTAACAAATTTTTAACGAATTTCTCTCGGGAGCGTTCAAAAAATGAAGCAATATCATCTTTAATATACGGCATTTTTTGATATGATATTGCTTCATTTTTTGCACGCTTCCGAGAGAAAATGTACGCTGGCATGCATGATGGTCAGAAATGACCGTATTTGCTCGAAAATAAATAGTCCCCGAATTTAAGACGCAGGGTCAAACTTTTATAAGATATTCTAATTTGAATCTTGAGCTACACCTATTCTTCAGACATTTATGGCTAATATATTATAAAGTAAAACAATACATACATAAAAACGAGGGGTAACTGCTGGTTTAAATTTCGCATTATTCTAATCAAAAGGGTTATGCCCATCATTCTTATCAAAAACGCGGCACAAATGTTTGAAAAAATGGCTGTTTCATGCTTTACGGTCCCTCTAAATAATAACGAAGTGCTTTCGGTTGAGTTAGCAGCAAAAATGGCTGTTACTAGCTACGTATTTACTCCTTGCTCATAGCAAGCACCCGATTTTATCGTTATTTTTTGCACAACAGGTGCGTCTTATATTCGATTAAATACAGTTTTCATCGCAATATTCGATTAAATACCTGTTCATGCAGCTTTAATAAATTCGTTATGAAAACAATTTATTGGCAGCCTGGAAATGTTGATCATTATAAGCCTTTTTAAATCCGCTTTTTAAGGCTGAGCGAAAAGCGAAAACCATATAAATTGCATTTTTGCTTGTAATACTATGCTGTGGATAATATTTTGATAAATTTATTTAATACCCATAAAATTGCGTGTCAAAGTTAAATTATTTTTCCCAGTGTACACCCTGGGTTTCACCTTTGGTTTATACTGTAATTTGAAAATGTCCCGTTTATTTATAAAAAAAAACAATAAGAGATTAAAAATACCATCATGCAACCCGCAATGCAAGGCTGTCATGCAGGGACGCACTGTGTTAGGATTTCGCGTATTTTGCTTTCATAACGGGACGTTTTGAAATTAGGAACCAAAACTAAAATTCTGGTGAACGATTATTGAAGAAAATAAATTTATAATTTACAATAAGTATTTTTAGCAAAAATTTACAAGTGATTTTTAATTTGCATGGTGGGCACGTTTTTGGTACAGCTTAAGGCTGTAAAGCAAGAGTTCCCAAAAGGGGTTTTTAGGGTCATGGCCTGTTTCCGTGATTATAGAATTTATAACTCTCGTGATTATACGATTTAAATATTTCAATTTCTGCATTACTTTTACTGTACTTTTTTGTACTTAAATTTTTGAATAAACGACTTAAATTTGAATTGCTACATTTTTTACTGAAAAATCTTTTTATAGACTATTTTATACATTCTAAGGAAAAAATTTTAGGGTCGGGAAGGCTTTTGTAATTTTAAATTAGGGTCGCGAAGGCTTTTGTAGTTTTAAATTAGGTCATGATCAAAAAAGTTTGGGAACCCCTGCTGTAAAGGGTTCTTGGCAATGAATGATGCGTACAAATACAATCGCTTTGTGAAAATGTGCGTTAAATATACTGTACATACATGTAGGCTATAGATAATTTTTTTTCATTAAAAAATCAGGAAAATTCAACTGATGCTGAAATTCCCAACATGCTTCGTTATGTTCGTCCGGGCAATAATTTCGAGCCTAAGATTGAACTGTTTAGCAAAATCGACGTGAATGGCGAAAAAGCACATCCATTGTTTCAGGTAAGCTTTCGGATTTTTATTTTCTATATTTTGCAATTCACAATCATACACGGGAAATCATTTCGGTTTGTGATTAGCCATGACAATTCGACCCCAATCGTTAATGAGTGTGCATGGAGCATATGTTATTTTTTTAAATTTACACGCACTGCCCATTTCCAGAACATTAAAATGTTAGGAAATTCATCTGCTGAGATTCATCTACGCTTATTGATTGTCTTCGCCATAAAAGTAAAACCTGTTTAGAAATATAATAAGGAAGTGGCAAGCTAAAAAGTGGCTTCTGTTTTCCAGACACTAACTTATTTCTCAGCATGACACTTCAAACTTGAAATAAGCTGATACAGTAGCATGAAAACGTGTCAAAGACTAACATAATGCAAATGTCTTTGTTATGCTATTTGCTCCTGACGCAATCAGATATTGTAGCCTGAATGCAGTTTTCAAGGAAACCTAGGCTCCTACCCATTGAATAACTGTGGCGGATTTTAAAACAATGAAAAGGAAAGGGAGGGGGGAAGCACCAAGTATGATGGGTGACGAGAAGGGGATGCGAGGTTTAACCATACTACCAAATAATTAAATTTATAATTCTTAACGATTACTACACACAGCAATTTTATATAAACCCGCCTTCTCTATTTCTGTAATTCAATGGTGGTGTACATTATAATATTTAACTAAATCAATTATTGCTGTATAATGCTTTCAATTTTACCTTTATAGTTCCTCAGAAAGCACCTTCCTCATCCTCAAGATAATTCGATGGCTCTCATGACTGACCCAAAACTCATCATTTGGTCGCCAGTCACGCGTTCTGATGTGTCGTGGAATTTCGAGAAATTTCTCATCGACGCAAATGGTCAACCTTTCCGTCGTTACAGTCCCAAGTTCGAGACCATTAACGTTGAAAATGACATAATGGCCCTCGTGAAGGCTCGGGGCAAGTGCTAAAAGTTATATCTATAATCTGTATTCTGAATAACTGGTCCAAGAGTACTGTATGAAATCGTCTTATTAAATCGTTCAAAGTGAGAGGCAAATGAAGACCACTTTCGAAATTGTTCAAAGAAATTCGTCTGATGCAACCTTTTATGAATGAAGTCATTCATTTAATTACTTTGCATGTTTAATTTGACATTGAATATAAGAAATTGACTTCAGCATTAAAAACGATTATGAAATAGTTTTGTATCTGAGTTTTATTGATTTTTTAAATGTCATTATAGTCAACTTCATATGGTATTGAGATTGGCATGCTTGTGGCTAGGCCACTTGGTCTCCTGTTTGTTTAAATTTACATACAGCGGCGAAATTAGTGGGGGAAAAATGTTGATTTTTTAAATCCATTAATAACAGTTCCTGGTGTGTGTAATATTCATATTATCCAGCTATAAAAGAGAAATTGTGAAACTTGTTTTTAAACCTACAGGGAAATGTGCATTGTTTTTGCCAGGTGACGCCACATAGAGGCTTCGATTTCGACCTGCAGATCGGAATGCCACTAGCCCACTGCTATTCTGCCAAACTTTCAGACCAAGAGTCATCTGAGATTGAATTTGCGTTCAGATGTACGACATAAAAATGTCTATCGCCCATGTTAAACTGAAAACAGAACTGGCCACTTGTCCCTACAATTCAGCTCATTGGATCAAATTCAGTCGCTTTCCCATTCACTTGATGAAATGTGTGACGTTAGGTTCGCAAGGCACCGTCACGTGAGCCATAAATGGGAGAGCATTCAGTGAAATTGATAATTAACAATGTACTTCAATCAAATTGGGATGGCATGAAATCATTCACAGTCAGTACATACACGTCCAATATTACATCGAATTATGACAATTGATTATAGCATCAATTAATCAATTAGCGTTCAGAGAATCATGTTACTGGTTTACAATTTTTGTGGACAATTTAGATCAACAGCTCTTAGCAAACACTCTTGTGCCAATAACCATAATTTAGTTAGAACGTCCACTCACGGACACTAGGCGAACTCGATAATTCCAAACAATCAACATCATGTTCAACAATAAATAAAGACTAATAACAAATAACAATGCAGATAAATAAAATCAATCATTGAGTTCACCAATATTTCAGAAGGTTGTGCTCACGATCACAACACAAGAAAGGATAACAAGTCGTCCAATAAGTGACAAAACGAAAGCAAATATAAAGACATCTCGTTTGAAACAATTTCAATGTCAATGTAAGTCATATCAAATGCGCACTAGCCAGTTTCAGTCATGGCCTTTCAACGCGTCACATGTTGTTCCTTCTGAAGAGTGAAGCCACCACATATCAATATGTCCAGACAAGGCAGTTTGGGAGCGTAGCCGCATAACGACTATTAGGCCTACCATAAATAACACGGTTGATCAAGACACTGTCGGATTTTGAATTGGCGACGCCGACTGAAAATTGGGATTTGGAAGTGGGTCCTTATATGTGCTGCTCCTGGATATGATGCCGCAAAACATATGGAAGGACAAACGTTTTAAAATCCGTGCACATTCTCTTCATTTACAAAAGCACAGAAGAAATAACACCGTCAGGCCATTGTGGTCTTGCAAATAAAGGAACGGTGATGAGGATGAGGATGAGATTAATCATTCAATAACTACTCCATTTAAGGAAAGCTTACTAAGAGAAGATGGAATGATTGCCAAATTATGCAACAACTCGGTGGCAATCGTGATTCTTTTCAGTCAAGGGCAGATCACCTGCCTTCTCACGCGATCTTCGAGAATGAAAGCGATGGATTGAAATCTATGATAGCCATCTCGAAAGGCCCAGGCATTTGCCGGTTCCCAGATAAAAGTCGTCCAGGATCAAGTGCTCCTGGACTGGGTGCCTCGAACGAAGCAGTTAAATTAAAGATGCGTTCGTCTTCTAACTCTACAGATGGCTCATCGAAAGTTAATCAGCCAAGGCACTTGGACATTATAAAGGACAGTGATACATATGTAGCTGTACGAGTGACGAGAATGGTGACGCTTCTGTGGACAAAATGAAGAAACGTTTGCAGAATAAGATAAAAGAGCTAAACTTTTCGAACAAATGAAAAAGAACTGAGTAAAACTGACTGAGAAAGAAAAAAAATTGCTGAGAAAGAGGCAACTTTAAAAGTTTTGGAGGTGTTGTACGGAAATTTGGGAAAACTGAGCTTGATTTCGTTTTATTCGATATGAAGATAAATCTTCGTAGTTTTTTTTTATACATTTCTAACCTTGGATTAGTTCATGGCAAGTGTTTTTCTTCGGTTTTATTTACCATTTTTACTCTGTGTGATACGTTCTGTACCTGCGTTCGTAAGTATCGAAAACGGATATTTATGACCGCTACTTTATGCTGAAACGATGCCGTTACTCTTCCAGTTTACAGGTTTTTTCAATGGTTGCTTTCAAACTTTCTACCACCATATAATAGTTGAATTACATTTATCTTTTTGTTTACTGTCATCCTTATGTACTAGCTAAAATGTTCAGTAACTGAAACTGCTTCATTTCAGTTGAAAAGCATTAGACATACTATTGAACACCCTACATGCATACTATAGTAATTAATATGTATTTTCAGTATCAAACTTTTTGGTTTTATCAGATCCAAATGGCTTGCGGCGCTTTTTGATTATAGTTACTTTTGTGTCAACTTAGACTTTTAATTGATGCGATTACCAAATTCGGTACAAATTGTCAGGAATGTGACCTTGGTACATTCCTGAAGTTAGCAGTCAGGAGGTCAATTCCGGAAATTCCCAGGATTTCGCCATGTCACCCAGAATTCAAGGCGATCGAGGGAAAGCGTTAAATGAGGACCATCAGAAAGAGACTGGGGTCGAGCGAAACAATCAGCAGAGGGCGATACATGCTGCCTCCCGCCAGTTTAATTTATTCATGTTTACTTGAGACCCACAGTCTTGTATTTCTTTCTATGAGCAAGATTAAAAAGTCAAGTTGATTTAAATTTACGGTCGTCGTTTCATTTATCTCCAGGGCACCAACACCTTACAAAATTAAACCAAATGTACGACGATTAATAAATGATACGAATGGCATCATTTTATAGGCCTAGGCTTAGTTAATTTTCGTTGCATTCTGATTCGCTGGAATTCTCAGATCATGTATTAGATCCACAACCACTTTCTCAAAGTCACCCCGAACCTGCATAAGTGAAAGTATTCGTGTCATATAAACACCGAAGTGTTAAATAGGCGTATGCAAATAAAAATTACATGCCCATCAAGAGCTACATGTACACTTGAATTATATCACGAAACTAAAAATAAAATTGTGCCTGGGTCAGACTGCTTCATAGATTAGATGTTTGTGCTGAGGGGTTAATTCCGCAAGTGTAAAATAATTTAGGCGTAAAATTTAGAGGCTGCGATTTTGTATACACTGTAGGTGTGTGGAGGTGGAACCATTTCAATCAGCTCGAAAATGTACGGTATTCGTGCCGATCAACATTCGAATAAAAATAAAATGGAAAGCATTAATAAACGACCAATTCTACATCAGGGAAAAGTAACTTTGTAGCGATAATACAATGTCTGAAAATGTTTGCACAAAGGCAGTAAATTCAGTCCAATTTCCAAACTCCCTGTCTATCTCAATAAATAAATTCAAATTGCAAATACATCAGAAATAAAATAATGATAGACTATCGATCTCCTACCTTAGTTTAGAATTCCTGGAATTCTTCATCGTTACTAATCTAGTAAATATTGAGTCGCGATCCTTTCGGAGCACTCATTGAACAACTGAATGACCTGATGAGTCCCGCGCCCGTTGAACTATGGCGCTTTCTTGACCGAGACCATGCTTTTCGTTCCAGGAACAGTCATTAATTACATGTACGTCATGTTAATTTTAAACATTTTAATTTCGCGTAGCATAACAAAAAGTAGTGATTTGTATTAACAAATCCATTGCAGAAATTTGGCTGAATATTTCTGAATAAGGATTCCTTTGCGGATTTTAAACATTCAAATTGAGCCTCATAGATTCATATTTTTTCAATTCAATAACTAAATTTCTTTTGAAAAAAATTATATGCAAATAATCAAAATAATAAATTGGAAATAATCGTACATTTTCATAAAAAATATTAAGATTGCAAGAATAACTTTCTTGAAATCCCACTCTCATTTTCAATTGCATTGATTTTAATAATGTCCTAAACTATTTTTTCATGTAAAATTCAAATACCGTTTCATGTCTTAACTGCCACCTAGTGTCTTTCTTGTTAGTAGGTGACCTTGAAATTTCGCCATTGATCCAATAAGGCCAATTTGCA
Source organism: Rossiulus vilnensis (assembly GCA_034700785.1). NCBI lineage: Eukaryota > Metazoa > Arthropoda > Diplopoda > Julida > Julidae > Rossiulus > Rossiulus vilnensis. Next base: position 420 of record JAQIXS010001816.1, on the reverse strand, counting down.
GCCAAGTTGCTTAGCAACAGTAGCGGCGCACATGCGTTCTTATTGGTCCATTACGAAGCCCGCTGCAGCAAGGGAGAACACCAATGACTAATCTAATCTCATTAGTCCATCGTGCAAGGAAGAAAGGCTTTCTGAACGTCACGGAAACGTATTTGGTGTGGCGTTGTTTTGGTGCTAAGTAGGTAACCGTTTTTCGTAACCGAAATTTCTGTTTTTGTTACAAAATTGTTCAGCTATCGTTATGAATTCCACCACTTATTCACTCGATTGCAGCGGAGACGACTTTCTAGATATCAAATTGGGCGAAGTGTTCGAAAACATGGATTTGTTCCCGAACTTGTTGGACGTGCCAGTAGGCCTAGACACAAAGGAAGTTCTTGGCGAGGACAACTACAGTATCCCATGGATGGAAGGTGAGGT
>JAQIXS010001815.1:0-26667 GCA_034700785.1 Rossiulus vilnensis | reverse complement strand
GTATATATATCCAAATTTTATTGACAATGGTTAAAATTTGATAAACAATGGTTAGTCAAATTTTATCAAAATCTTCTTTGAATTCTTTGAGAAATTTGGAAATTTTAACATTTTTAAGACAAAGCAAATTCTTTGAATTCTTTGAGAAATTTGGAAATTTTAACATTTTTAAGACAAAGCAAATTGTCAACACGAAATTTGGAAAACAACGGTTAATGTTTTTTTATGTGGGCATTTTGGAAAATTTTAAAATCCATCATAAAATATGGGAGCAATGTAAGTTTTTGAGCAAAAACACCATGTTAAATAAAGTGTTTGGAAAATAATTCAATGGCAAACACTTGCTATTTGATATAGCTTTCAAATTTTCATATATTTAATTGACTAAAAAACGTTTATAATTGGTTCTCTCAGACAAACCAAGTTATCAATAGTTTGAAAAACAATGTTTAATATTTTTTTTTCGAATATTATGGAATAATTTAACATCTCTAAGACAAATCACCTTGTCAACAACGTGTTTGAAAAACAATTGAATGATGAAAGCTTGCTCTTAAATACAGCTACAAAATTCTCATATTTTTAAATGACAAAAATATAGTAGGGTCCCTTGTCTCTCACAGCAATGTATTTTAATTACAGCATCGACCAATGAGAACAAGACAATTTCAACAGTTGTGATTTTCAATCAAAAATTTAATCAGCGCCGCCAGACGAGCGTTCATCAAAATCCTCTCAAAAAAAAAATCCGATAAAAGCCTCACGATTGACTAATTAATCTCCAAAAATTGGTAAATTACAGGGAGGGTTCGCGAGTTGGGACTCGAAATTATAGATATTATAAACGTAGGTGCAAAACGGATATCTCCCAGGGGGGGTCAGGGGTCAAATCAGTGGGTGGGAGCCGTTGAAATTGGGCAATTATAAATTAGGAATTAAGCCATAGGTTGTTATTAGTAGTAAAACCGTTTAATTTGACGATCGCTTAAACGCCATGTGTCATTAAGAGAGCTCGATTACGATGATTAGTATTATTATTATTAATAAAAATAATAATAATAATATAAACAAAAACAAAAACAAAAACCACTTCAATCAGTAATAAACCACACGTGATGATTGATTTGAAAAGCTAAATTTAATCGAGAGTGGAAAAAAGACCCCGTTTAATAATCAGTTGAAAAAGACAGGAGTGTATCATTAAAGGCGATAAATATATACCTTTGCTATTTTTAAAGGTCTGGAGAAATTAAAAATGGCCGCCATTGTGTTTGCATTTCGCCCTCAATTTGGAGGCTAATTTGCGGTTGCGACCTTAAATTAACACCTGCGATTGTTTGCCACGCTAATATTTATTGCGGTTTTACAGACAATCAGTGTCATTAATACTTAGCAAACGGTGAGTGGCGTTAAATTGGGGCCTAATTTCAATTTTCCAACAAGAAAATATAAGCCTAAATTAAAAGCGATCCTTTTAATGCGTACAAAAAAAATAATAATAAAAAAACGAAGGAAAACAGGCGCGTGGGTTTTAATCATGATAACGAATTTTATGTCTGAGAAATATGTTGTGAATTGACTTATTGTACTCTTATACAGGGTGTCTGCTGGATTTGGCATGGAAATACATGCACTAATAGAGCGTTTGGAAAATAATTCAACAAAAAAAAACCATCTACTTGAAATGGCTTTCAAATTCTTATATTTTTAATTGACAAAAAAAACACTGCACGTTCATTATGTTTCATAATGACAAATTTTAATAACTGCAACGACCGATAGAAGAAACTATAACTTCAGACAGTTGTGATTTTTATTCAAAAAGTTAAATCAGCTTATAAAGCCTTGACGTTTTTAAAGACGTTATAGTGGTTTACAAGTTTCTGTTCATAAACGAAAATAATAAAGAAAATACACCCAAAAATCTAGAATTTTTTACAAATATTTTCAAAATTGCACCACTGTAAGCGTATACAAGGTGTCTGCGGGATTGGTAAATGTAAAAAAACGAATTTTTCAAAGACCGAAACGTTTTTAAATTATTTTCAGATAATTATTTCTAAAATTATCCTGATTATGAATATTAAGCTGTAAAATATGTTTTAAATTGACAGTATTGCACTCATATACAGGGTGACGGCTGAAGTTGTATTTTACAACCAATGGCTTTTTCAGTACTTTAATGCTGTACAATTTTCTGTTCGATATGATAAAAATCACCTAAAAAATGAAGTGTTTTTCTCACATATTTCCAAAAATGAACGCAAAGCACTGTTTTTAATAACCTAAACATTTGATACATAAAGAAATATTATCTTAAAAATACTCGAACAAAGTTTTGTTCGGTTCGCAACAATTTCAAGATGTACAGAATTTGGCAATATAAAATGGTCGACTTTTTTAAGGACCTAAATTATTTAATGACCTTAAAGGATACTCATATGATGTTTCATAGCGTTTAGCTTATAACATAAAATATTTACGAAAATGCAGTCAAAAACAGTTTCTTTCACAAATATTTTGTAAATGGACGATACTGCACTCTCATCGGGGTGTTTTCAGGATTTCGGAATGAAAAATCATTGCCTTTTTAAGGACTTTCACATTTTAATGACCTTGAGGGTTTTACAGCATCTGGTTTACAAAGAACTCAACCCCATAATCAGCTCAAGAAAGTGATAATTTCTCAGAAAACATAAAACACAATAAGATAAGAAAGTTTTCTTAAGGGGTGTGTGTCCATTGTAGGGAGGAGGGGAAAAACAAAACACAAAAAAAAACAATGGTTGATTCAATACTTGCCCATAAGGGCACACCACCAGGGGGCGCCGGGTACGAGCCCAACGCCCCTGAAAACAGGTTGGAAAATATGTTGGGTGTTGGCTTTTTTCTCATTTTCGATAAATAAAAACAACAAAACAGAAATAAAAACACTCAAAAATCAGCCTTAAGGAAAACAAAAAGTAAGACAATGGCTGCATACGTGGGCTGAAAATTAAAATTTCTTGGAAAGAAATTCGGCCGATGGGAACCACTGGCTCCGGGTTTGTAAAGGGGTGAGGGTGGGGCTCGAGGGGAATTGATAATTATTAATGATGATGGGCATGAAAATGCACAGAGAGAGATATAGAGAAATATTTTCATGAACCAAAAAGGATCTGAACGTGAGGCTACCGGATAACTATACATAATAACATAGGATAAGAGACAGAAATGAGCCAATAAATCAATAGCGTGCATAGGATTACGGTCGCCCTCCAAATTAGCCTATTAAAATGCAGAAAAGGAAATATATAAAAAAGAGACTCCTCCATGCAGAATGCAGGACGAGAAAAATGAATAAAAAGGAGGAAAATGAAAAACGAGAAAACCCCAAGAGTCGATAAATTTTCCTGCAAGATTCAACGACCTTTCGACACGGAGGAAAATGGCCCCCACGAATCCCGAATGGCGGTCGAAATACATCGTGCTTTTGGTATGTCTGATAGAATAGTGGAAAAAATACACATGAAGAAATTCCCCATCCACACAACTTCTCCATCTTAAGTAGTTTTCCAGTAATGGAGCATTTACTTCTACCAAGGAGGGATAGACTTTCAGGGAACGAACCGAGTTAGCACCCTGTAACTGGAACTCTGTCCATTCTAAAGTGTTATGCTTCTGCACATGGATAAAGGATAAGAAGTGGAACAAACTACTCATTCACACAACTTCTCCATCTTAAGTAGTTTTCGAGTAGCTTAAGCATTTATTTCGACAAAGGTGGGATGCGTGTTAGGGGAAAGAACCGAGTTAGCCCCCTGTATCTGGAACTCTGTCCATCCTAAAGTGTTTTGCATATGGATAGAGGATGAGGATTGGAAGAAACCATTCATTCACTCAACTTGTCTATCTTAAGTAGTCCTATGTCCTATTCTTGTGGTAAGTAGGGCAGCAGCGCATTGATGTCATTCACTTCTTCATTTTGACGTCCAGCTTTCAAAACCCACTTCGGAAACATGTTTTCAGGAACACTTGACTTGGTTTAAAGGGGGCCAAAACTGAATAACCTTTATTCATGTCCACCTTACCAAGGTTCGCTGTCGAGTCCCCTTGCATATCTGCAGCTTTTAGTGTTCAATTGTTTATTTTTCCACTTTTCACCCAATCAATTAATAGTCAGGTATTGACCACTACAAACTGGTGTTTCACATGAGCATTACGTTCTACGGAGGGCCCTCCACAAGGCTTAGGGGTGTCCCAATCGCTTCCTGATTACTGTAGCAGGTGGGGCGCGGCACATACAACGTTTTGAGTCGAAAAAACGTATTTTGGAGGGTCTGGCGCTTAATACCTTAAGGCTTGGCATCCTTTCTACCTTTAAATATAAAAAACAAGTTACCTGCTAAATGTAGATACAATCAATAACCCCAACAATGGCCGCGAAGGTCATCAGCCCCAAACACCATACAGAACACGCCGTCTTTTTCTATCCAAAAGTTAGGGTTTGAAACAAGGCCTAAATGGGCCTGTAATCTAACCAGAGAGCGCATTGATGCACGCGAACCCACGTCACGAGACGCCAAGCTCCGCCCCGTCTCGCGCGGAGAAGGGGGGGGGGCGGTCGTTCTGGGAAGATGGTGGGCGGGGCCGAGACAAGTGGCGCCGCTCCACGAAAGAAAGAAGAAGAAATAAAAGGAGCAGGGAAGGAGCGCCCCCAGGTGTGGATCGAGAAGCAGAGGCCCTCCCCTCACAGGTGATTGGTCGCTCGCCTCGCACGAGAGGCGACCGTTTTAACCCTATCACGTGGTCAAACCGAACAGGTGGCCTGCGGGTGCTGACCGCCTGGTTGACCACATGTGGCCGGAGACGATGAACAGGCTGAAAACGAGGATGGAAAAATGCATTCGTGACCGCTGGCAGCGCAATTAGTGCATCGGAATTCACACACTTGAAAAAGCGTTGAATTTGATGGTTTTAGCAGCGTGTCAAAGGCGAGTGAAGCGTGATGATTTTGTGGAAAAAATAAATAAATAAAAAACAAGCTTAAAAAGGGTTTCTTTTATAAAAATTAAAAAAAATAACAATAAAAAATGAATAAAAGCTGGTTACAAATGGAGATCGTCAACAACACAGAAAACAACGTTAAACTTGTTCAGGAATTAAAGATTCAGAGATAGAAAAGTAAATGAAACTAAAATAAAAGTTGACTGAAGTGATAAATGCAGATGGATTTTATCGTCCAAAACGTTACATACGAATTTCGTTGTTAAGAACGGTTAATTTTGGTAAAAATGTTTCCAAAAACCAATAATGGATTGCTTTTAAATTGGACCAAGTGAAACTAAAAATAAAAGTTGACTGTAAATTTGCAAATGAATTTTGTTGTTAAGAATTGTTATGTTTGGTGAAAAATTCAAAATTTTCCAAAATCAATAATATATTGCATTAAATTGGACTGGATTGGATAAGTTCAACAGAAATAAAAGTTTACTAAAATGATAATATTGTAGATGAATTTTACCGTCGAAAAATTTACAGATAATTTCGTTGTTTAGAATTGTTAGATAGAAATCAATGATTTTTCAAGAACTAAGCATTTGTTGTTTAACAAGTTCTAATTAAAAGTTGTCATATTAGTTTTAGTTGAGTAGTTTTGAGCAGTTTTAAACATAACTAGAACATGTGTTTGTTTATTACATGAATTCTCAATTACTTAATAGAAAATAACTCAAATTGACTCATAAAAAAACACCAAAAACTGAATTTTCAATTATTTTAATTCCAGAAAATTCGATCAATGACCTGATAAGGACTTAAGCTTAATTGAGAGATTAGTAAAATACGAAAAACGTTATAGAAAACGTTAGCCCAATTTCATCAAGACCATTTTATCAAATAAAAACATTTTCATTGAAGTTTTTTTAGTCGGTTTTAAAAATCTTTTTAAACATTTAGAGAATAACAGGTGTATTTTCGTAGGCATGAATACATTTTTCAGATAATTCCTTAAAAGCTTTTGAAACTACCCTATAAACTCTTCAATGATTAATTCAAAATTAATCATTTAATTGCACAAATATAAAGTAAAGACGAACACATTACACCTTGTATTAAAGGACAGTTTTCATCTGCATCGACTGTCATTAAATATTTCAGACGTACTCCAGACGATTCAGTTTTCGCCCAAAAGATGGCGCTGCATCAGCTTCGCAAGTGGCGCCATCTGTGCGCGGCGATGGAAACCACAGTTCACGACTCCGATGCTGGCATCACAGGAAGGACATTTCAAACTTTTTTTTCAACATTTTGAGCTCGGAAAATTTCATCCTTTGACAGCTAGGAGGAAAGTTCTCAAAACAAAAAAGCAAGGCCTGTGAGAAACGATAATTACTGAAACCGGAAATAAACAAATCCCACGCCGATTAAATGACGTCATACCCGGCTAGCAGTTGCGCTAATCGTCAGCTAGAAGATGCAATCTAGGAAATTAAATTGGAGTAAACTTTATTTTGAGGCCATGACGACGCACGATTAGCGAGTAATCTGCTTTTCGTTCGGGAATTTTCGTGATTTGGAAAACATTTCCGAGGACTAATCCCAACCGGTATAATGATCGATGTCGCTTGGAGGGTCACGCCAAAAATTACAGTCGTGACCGAGGCATAAAATAGCTGGGAATTCAGCGCGGATTAATTTCAGGACTATTTTTTTTTATTCGTTATTTTTTTTTTTTTTCTAAAATCTTTTTTGGTTTTCACTTAGTGCTTAATCCTAACCACGTTCAATTGAGCGTGTAAACGCGTGATAATCCACGGGTATTTAGATCACTTTTTATACGGGGATAAACTTAAGGAGCGTGAAATCTTAATCTAAACGATAAGGGGCGCATGTGACTTACCCCCTTTCGACTGACAAGTCCGCCACCAGGCGGCGCCAAACGCGGTAAATTGTTTTATTCCGTTTGGAAAAAATGCAGCCTGAAGAATAGCGAAATGAAAATCGCAAAAATATACAGTGTAGGTGATCATAATCCATGGGGGAGAATCTAGTGAGAATCATGTTTTTAACATGTGAAAAACACGTGGTTTACATGTTAAAACATGTAACGCAGTCTAATACATGTACATTTGGAATTGGATACTTTTACTTTAACATGTTCTCGTGATGTGAATGTCAGTATATGCAATGCATTAGGCTTAGCATGTTATTAAACACGTCTTTTACGTGTCATTTTTATGTTATGTTTCCACAGGTGAAGTTTGTGATCTCAAAGACAAACGTATTATATTTTTTTTTAAAAAAATACATCAAAAATGTGTTTAAAACAGGCAAAAATACCAAAAACGATCGGCAAAATCCCATCTTGATCACAAATAAGTTTTACAGTTAATAAAGAAACCTTTTCTTTTCTTTAAAAAAATTACAAAATAAGCTTAAATGGCTAATACTACAAAAATAGCACATTCTATTATTTATTATAAATTACATGAAATAATAATACCAAAAGACTTTTTTAATCAAAAACTAAGGTTAAGAGGGGCCAAAATACGCTTATTTGTTTTTAAAACTTAAAAATAAAGAATGTTGATAATACAGTGAAAATAATGCTAATGCTAATAATAATAATAATAATAATAACAGAACATTTAGACAAGTGACCAAAATATAAGATTCACAAAAAAGCCAGCAATAACATTTACAAACTAATAAAATTAAGGCCGTGACATGGTTTCATGGTAAAAAAAAATGCATGAACTGTGTAAATGCCAACAATTAAATTATCAAAACGTCCTGAATTTATTAAACATGGCGTCGAAGAAGAAACCAATTATTTTTAACAAGAAATGAAAAAAAGCTTAATGAACTACATAATATAAATGGATATTAACAGAATTAGTTTCATGCATTTTAAAAATTAAATATTATCGGCCCCTGATCCCTCTTAAGAGAGCAACCAATGCCATCTATTATGCCATGCAGGGAAGAACGTTACAGGATGCACAATTTTAGTTTTAAATTTGTTAGATCGACGGATTCTTCGGGTTTAAAATACGCATCTAGTACATAAAATTTACTAAAAAATAAAAGACAACATAACTGAATAAATCGATTAAATCATATTTCAATCGTTTCTAAAAATTACACATTTCATTTATCAAACGGCCCCTGATCCCTCGTAGGCGAGCAACCAGCGCCATCAATGATGCCATACAAGGAAGCCAAATACAGAGTGCGTCAAAAGTCAGAGTTAAAGTTTTTCAATAAATACATCGTTTCTTTAGGTCCTTTCGCGACAGATGAAGGCGATATATCCACCGTGGATAGCGATAATGCGCTCTGCACCGCAGTGACACCTATCGGCGATTTCGTCGTTGAAATTTAGCGATAAAATTTAATTCGCCCTAATTTCCAGTTTCGCTGTCGGCCATTAAACGATGCCTTAAACTGTCTATAATTTGCGCTCGCTCGTTTTCAACGTGTAGCGCCGTTGAAAGCACGAAATTTCGCTTATCAATATGGATATAAATATGAGAAAAACAGCGATTCGGCCGGGATCATAGTAATCATTGTGTTTCACGAACACAATGATTGCTAGTTTTCAACGGAAAATTAACGTTTAGCAGACAGCGAAATACGCTGAAAACACACGACTGGATCATCCGGATAACACCGAAAAATTATGGGATAAAACCCTCTTATACACCCACCCCCACCCCCCCACGACACTCTAGAAAACGAGCCGCAAATCATAAGGAATCCTCCCGTTAAACCAGTTGCACCAAAATCGAATAGGGCGTAATCAGCCATTATTGCAAATCAAGTTGCGATTAATTAAAGAAAGAGGAATTGGGAGAAAAACTAACTTTTTTTAACAATCAGTTATGAAAACTAATGGTTGAACAATTATTTCATTGACGTTTATTACCATTCACGAATTCCTTATGATGAGAAAAAATTAAAACCAAAATAATTCATAAAAATACAGGAAAAATTATGGGAATCTGATTTCAAAAACTAAGACAGATAACTTCAAAATCTTATGAATATTTATGAAAGTATAACATGCTTTGTTTATTATTTATAACGTTTGACGTTGAATGTTTTAATCATACAAATATTTAAATGTTTTTTGAACATGAAGATATCACGTAAATAGTGAAAATATTCACCTTAATATTCCTTAAATCACCTTAAATATTCACCTTAAATCAGACTTTCCCTGGTTAAGTTTTCTTTAAAAGCTCTATCAAACGTCTAAGTTAGCTTTCTGATTTTTCTAAACAGGTTGCATTGCATATATATATGAATATCAATAAATATGAATGCCTAATGCAGATACATCATTTTTATACGATGGTATGTCCCTTTTTTTATATAAAAACTATGTTATGAAGGCCTGATTTAGAAATAATAAACATTTATAATTTGTTTTATAATTTATAATTTGCGTACAATTTGTTATAATTGCATAATTGCATTTATAATTTGTCAATTTACTTCAATGTTTCCTAAATGCATGTAAAAACCAAAGATTCAGCATAAATTTACGTTATTTAAATAGTCGTTATTTATAAACTTGAGAAAACGAATATCACTCAAAAAATGTAAACAAAATGAATATCAGCGAGATATATCTAAAAAACTAATATAATGTTATATATAATATAATATAATAATAATTTATATGGACCGCATTAGGAAAAATTCGAGCAATAATTTCCACATTTTATAAAGCTGCTTAAATTTTACTTAATTTTACGAAAAGTTGATCAAACTAGCTTACAATTTTTATTTCACCAAATAAGGTTTTCATAAAAATATACCGTACATGTGCGGGTGTAAAAACTATACATAAATCATACAAAATTAACAATATGTGTATACATCAGACAAAACATGTTTACACGTTCTGTTTTACACGTATAAAACTAAGGACCTCATTACACAAAAACAAAAGATTCACTTCTTACAGGGTGCCTCACGAGTGTCATCCCAACGCTAGCCCTAACCGTTTCAAACTTAAATCACTCCAGATACATTGTGAACCCGGACCGAACCCGGGCTGCCACACCCAGTGCTTAATTCGGAGCCATTGTGTCGCCCAATTTCACCCCCTAGTCGTTGTGTATTTCTCATAAGCAGCTCATCATTATAATTCCTAGCCATGCGGCTATAAAAAAGGCATCCAGCCCCATCAGCCACCCCCCTCACGGGTTTCGTGTGTTAGGAGGACCACGCAGGGTCCCGTCTTTTTCGTGGGTATTAAGTACCCTATAAATATAGGTTAGGATTAGGCCTCTGTGGGTTTTTTTTTTCTCTCCTCTTCCAAATTGGCTCTGTTTCACATTTCTTGGCCATGTATCATCCTGATGGCATTTAGGAGCCCTTTGTGATTTCGCTCCTCCACCCGTCATCCACTACTCCATCATTATGATCCCTAAACATGCATACGATAATAGCCGACATCATCCATCTTCCAACAGACGCTTTTTTATGGGCCCCCTATTTTTTTTTTTTTTTTTTTTTTTTTTTTTTAAAGACAATGGAGAAAACGGGATTCGTTTTCACCAAAAATGGGAGTTTTGCCGGAAGCCAGTGTCGCTTTCCGCCGCACTGGAGCGCCACCTGGCGCACGTGCATCCAGGGGAACAACCACCTTGGGTAAGGGCAGATCCGGGAATGTCAAAGATGCCAGAAGAGGGCCCTTGAATCGGATACGGAAGAAGCCTAGGGCCTGTTTGATGAAGACACGTACAGGTGAGCTTTAGCAGAATTGGCCAAAATTACAAGGCCTCAGGCTCTGATCTGGAGTTATGGATATGTTTTATGAAAATTAGTGAGAAACATATTTTAAAAATATTTAACATCTAGTTAAACATTTTTAAAATATGTTTCTCACTAATTTTTTTACCTAAATATGTGTGCTGGTAATGTTTTATCTAACTGTTTTTTTTTAAATTGATGTAAAGGTTTCTGTGGCAAATTTGTTCTGAATGTGTTTTTTTGGTAAATTTTATTTCTATGTGTTTATTTAATAAATTATACTTTATTACTGCAGGTTTGAAAGTAAATTTATTTAAATTAAATTTCTTGGAAAATTTTCCTAAATGTATGCTTCTTAGCAAATTCCCGTTAAATGTTTCACAGTAAATTTTACATAAGTGTTACTTTCTAAATTTTACTTAAATATCTTCACTAGTAAATTTAAATCGTGTTTATAAGTAAATTTACCTTAAATGTTTCTTGGCAAATTTAAATGTTTCTTTCTGAATTCTACATAAATATCTTCATTAATGCATTTTTACTTACGTATGTTTATTCTTAAATTTACCTTAACTATTTTTATTGAAACATTTTCTTTAAATTACGCTTCTTAGTAAATTTACCTTAAATGTTTCTTGTGGATATTTTTAATTTTTTGTGAAAGTGTTATTCACAGAAATCAATTTTACTTGTGTTTATTGATAAATTCAGTTAAAATTAGTGTCAGTACCTTAAGTAATAGTACAATTTAACCGAATACTGCTTTTTTAAATTCTATTCAAAATAAATTTCTTTAAAAAATTTCCTTAATTATATTTCTTTGTACATTTTTTCTCAAATATGTTAAAAGTTTTTTCACCTGCAATAAAGTTTTTAAAAAAAATCTCAAAATATGTTTCTCGGTAAATTTTTCTCAAATTATGTTTTTTTAGTTAATTAACCTGAAATATGATAATAAATTTTACATTAATGTTTCGTTTGATACATTTTACTAAAATTCATGTAAACATTTTAGACATCGATTTGCCAGAAATCATCGGAAAATGTTTCAAGTCCTCGACATCATTTCATGATAAACAGATTATTCTAAATATGAAGAATTTCCCAAATTTATCGAGCGTCCATTGATGATCACAGAGCGTGAAAAATAAGGCTGTCAACAAGAAAAGATTAAGTACAAATTTACTAAAAATACATTTTCAACAATTCGCTGATTTGTGCATCCAATGCGTATTATACGCACCGTAATTTAGTAAAACTGAATGATAAAAAAAATCGATTTTTCGGGAAATTTCTTGGAAAGACGACTAGACTTACAAATAAAACCCATTCGAGCATAAAACGGTTCTTGAATTACTTAAGTGAAATGAAAATCATTCAACTATTAAATAGTATGTACAGAGTTAATAACCGCCAAATTTATTTCAGCTAGTAAAGATAAAAAAGACGACAATTTTACATAAATTAAAAATAGAATTGAGCGCATTTAATATTCAGAAAAGTAGCAAAAAATGTGATCGTAATTTCAATGTTGAAAATTATTCAAATGAAGTTTTCAAACATTTTAACAAATTCAAACAAATAATTTGAATAAAATAATGTACACACTGTATATACCCTTTTTTGGCAATACAATTAATTTATTCACATAAATATTAATTTAATATAAATTTACACTTTTAAAACGAAATGGTAAATTTATGGGCGATGGTTGTAAGCATAAAAAGATTCTAATTTTTTTTAAAAAAATATGTGAATTTAAGTAAACTTTGTTGCTATAACGCTTGATGGTTTCATAAACGTACCAGTGATTAAACCAAAGTCGTAATGTTCAATGGCCTTTATACTAATAAGATAAATTTAAATACCTTAATTTTCATTGAAAATATTGAAAACATTAAAAATATTGTATTTTAAAACATTTTTACAACGTTTGCACGCATCACATTTTTAAATTGTAAAATAAATTAAAGTACATTTTCGTTTTCATTAATTGACCAATGATTGATACACAGAATAATAAAATAAATGATCTTAATTACAATTTAATTAATGTTGAAGTATTTTAATAACAAAAATTCACCTGAATTATTTTTCAAAGGCAACTCAAACTTTCTCCTAAGATTTCACAATATATTAAATGAAGTTGAGAATTTATGAAAAATATTTGTATTTTTAATTGTGCTAAAGATCTAAAGATGTATTAGCTTAATAAGATTTGTTTTTTAATGCTGCAGTGAATTCAAGTGAATGCATATAGTAATTAAAAATAATTTTGATATTTTAATAAACTCACCAAAGACCATCATAATATGGATGCTTTTCAACCTGGTTAATTAGAATGGTGTCAGAATGATCTGATCATTAATGCCAATATTTTACAAAAATCACAATTCAATCCTCAAACACAACGTCTTTCCTTAAATTTCATACAAGATGACCAAGAATCCAAGTGCCCAAGAACTTAAATTTATCGACATTGAATATTTGGGGGAAAAAATGTTAAACTGTGATACACAATTTCAAACATGGCTGCCCTTTAATGTTTTTTAGACCTGGTTATTAGCATGATGATATCAGAATGACCTGAGCTTAAATTTAATGTCAATATTTGTACTAGAAATCATAATTTTGTGCAAAAACAAGAATTTTTTCCTTCTGGAAAACAGCTGTTTTCTTAGGAAAAAACCGTTTTTTCTGATAATTTGAGGAAAGGATGGGGATGGGTAGTGGTACTCTGAGGGGAGCTATAAAATCCCCCTTATTGATCTCGCCGCCATCATGTGACTTAGAACTCGAACGTGACCTGGGCAGACGACCTCTGTGAGAACGAGCTTCGACCGTCCTAACGTTTTCTACCGCCATTAAACCTCTGTTAGGATGTAATTTTTCCAGGGCATTTATCCTAACGACATAATTGACGTTAATTTTATGTCGATGTTTTAAAGATACGTGGGAGCCGAATTTCACGAAGGGGGACGAAAAGGGATGAAGGGGGGGGGGGAGGGTCAAAGGGCAAGGGGGATAAGGGGCAAAGTGGACATTTTCCAACCCATTTCAAGAGACGTTTAATAAGGCCTTCCAAACGAGGTTTTTAGGCAGCTTTAGGGTAAAAATCTACCAGAATCGTTTTTTTTTATAAAAAAAAAGCAAAGTTGGCGTAATTTTTAATGACTGGGAGCCAATTTCAAGGATAATTAGTGTTTGTGCGTCCTAAGTGGTCACTGGCATAATGGCTGCCCTTTTGATTTAAATATTCATTAAAGAAAACGAGCTTCCTGTGTTACAGGTGGTGGCAACCACACCTGCTCTACGAGAACACTTTCAGCTCTGACATTAAAAACAAAAACTAGAAAATGTGCCATGCAGAACATGTTCTGGACTGACATGTGAATGAAGACGTGTTTAGCACAAGAAAGGATAGGGACGTTCATAGATACAACCTTTGAAATTTTATTCAATTTAGTAAATTAATGTGATCGACATAAATTAGAATGAAAAAAAATTGAAACGAAAAATGTGCAATACTGAACATGTTAAGGACTGACATGTGAATGAAGACACGTTTATCACCTGTAAGGAAAAGTATGTTCATATACACATCCTTTAAAATTCTTTAAAATAAAGCGAAATGAAAATAACGTAAAATTTTACCTCACAAGTTTGCAATTAGTCACATGTCAGGGACACCTTTGATTTGCTAGTAAACTAAATTTGCAATATTTTCTCAAGAAAATATGAAAGATAAATTTAGAAGTATATTCTCAGTTTATATTGCAAGAAATTGTCATAATTGGAATATATTATTTGCTAGTTTCTAATATGTAACCTGTACATTGTTTACATTTTTTATATAAAGTATTTTTTGCCAACACGATTGATAAACCATAGATTTTTTGGAACAAAACATTTCTTACATCTTAAGCATGTGATTTGGCAAACATAAGTTGAGACAGCATAAATTCTGATTCCCAAAATGTGTATATATCATGGACATCATTTTAAAACAAAATTGACATACATAGACACGCAATGTCTCACAGAAAAATATCACTAAATTGATTGATAAAAAAGAGTGGAAAATAATCCAATATGATTTGAATAATATTTTTACAAATAAACAAGTTTACATTAATTTAAAGATTAATTGATGAAAATACTAAAATGTGATTTGGAGAACGAAAGTGAAATGCGCCTACAATTTAATAAATAAAATGTGTGTCGATCACAACAAAATATTGATATAAAAACGCATCGTCTCTCAGAAAAATGATTATTTTGATTAATTACGTAGCTTTACACTGTTCATTTTGAGTAGTATATGGTTTTAATGTTTATAGAGTATTAACATTGGCTATGTTTTGCGGTAATTTTATTTGCTTGCATTTTTGTGAATTACTTATATTTTTTTTCAAAGAGATTTGTTTTTAAATAAGGGAAAATGAAGGTCATTTGAAAAAAACAAAATAATTGTTAGACGAAATTACGTTATTTGCCAGTGAGCCAGAAAATAAACTAAAATGGGCAATTAAGGAATAAGTCTCTGTCTTGCTGTATTAAACCTCTGATGACTTATCAAACACAGAATATTAAGTAAATAATCATATCTAAAAAATCAAGTTCTACATTTCATGTGACGATCGGGGGTTATAATTGATAAGGTCGCTAAGCAAAGATTATAAACACTTGTAACAAACTGATTTTTATTTTTAGCAGTTATTTACGAAATCTATGACATGTAACACGGTATTTATAGAATACGAAAATGCTGCATTTAAGTTTATTAGTAATTCCTAATTGGATTTTAATAACTCTGATCGTAATAACCCTCATTTATACGTAAGTAAGATAGTCTAGTCTGCACTAACGTTCAATAATCCATGAAAATTAAGGCCAAAAGTCAAATGTATATTTATTTGCATGTAACATGAAAAACACGTGCAAATTAAAACGTAAAAAACAGGATTATAGCAAGTTTTGAACATTACATAAAGACTAAACTACATGCCAAAAGAGATATATTTTAAAAATTGACATAAATTTAAAAGATATTTTTCACATATTGCTATTATCATCATTAATAAGAAAAAAATCAAAATTATGCATAACCTAATTATCCCATTTTTAAGGCATTAAAATCTTGTTTTTTTTGTGTAAAATTATAAACAGGTTTAATGAAAATATTTAAGTCAGTATATCTACGATTTCGTACAAGTATTTAACATGTAATAACTGATGAGTTTTGTTTCAAACACGCAAACTATAACATATTTTCTCATACATTAAATGCATTTTACAACATTTTAATTGCATTTTTAACATTTATATTTGTTTATAGATGTACTTTAATTAATTGTACCTTCCCTCTTGAAATTATTAGTAAAAAAAATAAAAAAAACAACCAAATGATTCGATATTTATCGTTTAGTTACGAACAAATATGGTATTTTAACATACTCGTAATTTATTACAAATATTGATGATAATTAGTTTATTTTTTTTAAATTAAATTTTCAGTTATTTAACATGGAAGAACAAGGTTTTTCAAGCTATGGGCATCGCGGGACCAAAACCAGCGGCGCTTTTCGGAAATTTGTTACAAGAATTAAAACAAGTAAATCTGCCAATCAAGTGACCACTGTCCGGCAGCGGGTTGCACAAACTCCAAGTAGTGTAATCGATAATTAAAACGACTCCAGATCATTCGTTTAGTGTGAAAAACAATCGATTTATAAAACATTTTTTAATTATTATTTTTTATATCACAAGGTTTTCATTTGAAGTTTATGAAATCTAGCATCTTAGCTAATATTTAAATTTAAACTCAAATGTTGTTACTAGATTATTAAATTATATATTAACAATCACTACGAGGTCCATTACTATAATAATGCAAATATGTTTCATAATTTTTCATGCGAATTTAGTTTATACCTGATCTCGATGTGGAGAATTCAAGAACATACGGAAAAATACATGGGTATGAACGTTAATTAAGACATGAATTAATTGAAATACACGAAACCTAATTATCAACTGCACCAAGTCATTAAAATCGATGAAATTCATCTTGAAATTCATAATGAAACTGTTTTAAAATAAATTTAAAATTTTAAGTTTGAGATGTTTTAAAATGAGCTTTATATTAATCAAGCCTTGTTCAAGGTCCATATTAGTTATTTTTAGAGTTTTTTTAATCAGTATTTTTAATCAGGAAATTCATTTGACATAAAATACATTGTTTTGCATATATTTTTTCCTCTTGAATATTTTTAGAGGCTAAAAATAATACCTATTAGGTATTATTTTTTTAAATCAGGAAATTCATTTGATATAAAATACATTGTTTTACACAAAACACATACCAGTACTGATACATACAAACGTCCAGTTGGCAATTGGTGTTAAAGTTAAAGTTATAATAAATAAAGGTACAGCAACTGATCGTTGAATTGTAAAAAATACAGGGTGTGACATAAATCCAGCATTAATCGTATTTTGGAATAGATTAGTGGGCTTAATTGACAATTTCCAAGAACGAACACTATCTTTGTATCTTATATGGTATTTTAGTGTAAAACGATGTCCATTATGTTCTATTATCAAACAATTTTGCTTTACCCGTTTACATATTTTTCCTAGCATATGTACATGCATATTTTTCTGTTTATATTTTTTCAAAATTTATTTCATGAATTTACAATCATTGATACAGAACGCTAGTTTTTATGTTTAACTGCTAAATTGTCTATGAAAACGAGTTTACCTGGCTTGATAAGCAAATGATAAACAACAAAACGATTAAAAAACGATAAACAATTAACAAACAAATTAACGTTATTCGTTTAAAGAGTTTTTGAAGCCATGACCCCGACGATCCGGGTCGCAGACCCAGAAATTGTGCGAGAAATTTGCATCAAGGAATTCCACAGTTTCGTGAATCATAGGGTAAGAGAAAGATTTTATTAAATGAATACATCAGATTTGATAACGTTAATTCAATGGATTTTCAAGGACTTCAATTTTAAACTCCTATAAATTTCCTTAAAATACTCCTTACAAATCATTGTTAAACTCATCAAGGGAAGTCCATTAAAACAATTTTCTGACAGTCCACAGACATAAGCGCCGTAGATCCACTATACGGCCTTCTTCTGTCAAGTTTGCAAAACGAAGAATGGAAACACACTAGAAATGTCTTGACACCATCATTTACAGGAGGAAAACTCAAAATGGTAAATTAATTTATTATAATGTTCAGTGGGGGGCAATGTTTTAATTTTGAGCATTCTTTTATTTATTTATTTTTTCTTATATAAACCCTCAAATGTTAATGTTTATAAACAAAAAAAAAAGCCGTACAGATTACCACACAAATAATTTCTATTTGAAATTTTCATCGATTAAATCACTCAAAAGATTATGCAAGACCCATTTGGTTTTTCGGTTATTGCCTCTGACACTGCGAATTTTTGCGAAAATCATTACAATGACGTCACGATTTTATGGGCCAATAAACGCTGTTACGATAAACGATTTTTTTCATTGACACCCATCTCCTTTCCTAAGCGCCAAAAATAGCAGTTTATTGTTGAAACTATTAAATTCACGCAAAAAAATGTGCTACATTTTCCAATCACTTCGTTTCTCCGCCCACAGATGGCGCCACTGATGGAAAAATGCAGCCACCAATTGGCGTTAAGTTTGGAGGCCCTGGCGACCAAGAAAGAAAGCTTTGACATCAAAGAGTAAGACATGAAGAAATTCGCAGTTTTGTAAAAAAACACAAAATAGTAAAATAAAAATAAGTAATAATTAATT
Organism: Rossiulus vilnensis; assembly: GCA_034700785.1. Classification (NCBI taxonomy): domain Eukaryota; kingdom Metazoa; phylum Arthropoda; class Diplopoda; order Julida; family Julidae; genus Rossiulus; species Rossiulus vilnensis. The sequence goes on along the minus strand of JAQIXS010001815.1, from coordinate 8,100 downwards.
AATAACCCATTTGATTTCCAATTTAGGAAATTGGTTAATTATTTAATGGACGTCATCGGTTCTTGCGCTTTCGGCTTGGAAATGTACGCCCAAAAAGACAATGATGACGATTTTGCAAAATTTGCGAAAAGATTTACGTCGAAAAGAAACGTTCTAATACTCCTAGCATTTCGTAAGTAAGGGCTTACTTAAATATACCATATTTGAGATTTAGCACAGTAAAAAGGGTATCTTAAATCGATCAGGGTGAAGTAATGCCAACAGAGGGCGCTTTACTTCACCTTAAAATCATTCCAAAAATGTTAATATTAGTATCTTTTTGTCTAATGTCACCAATAAGAAAATTGCAAACAGCATCAACTTGCAGAAAATGCAGAACAACATTTTTATATATATGTAATTTTTACATTATTTAATTTAAGTAAAATGTACTTTATGTCATTTAATCTAAAACGCACGTAATTATTATACATTATTTAATTTAAGTAAAATCTAAAATGCACGTAATTATTAAGGCTCAACATGAATGGATAAATACTAATAAGGGTGAATAGTCTTGCTAAGAACGTAAAAATAACATGTTTGAAACACGTATTTTAAACTTGAAAAATTATCACATTTTTAGCACGTATTTCTGAAAAAGTTTATATTTTTTTAAAAAAAATATAAAACTTTGATTTATAATGATAACCTTTATATTTTTAACTTTAAATACATCATTGAACCTTCATAATTTAATTTTAAATGAACGTTATGATTATATTTTAAAGCATACGCAACATTCGTAAATAACCGTAAAAAATGACATGCTCAAAATACGTGTATTTTACGAATCAACTATTAAAAACATTCAAATAGTACATAATTTTCAAAACTACATTTTAAATTTAACAAGTGATTTTGGTTAAAAATCTGGTTAAAAATTAGAAAATAAAACAAAACGGTTATAATTATAAACGTACCAAAACGTATTATTTAGACATTTCAAGTGCATTTCGAAGAATGATCAATTCATTTAAACATAATAAAATCATGTTTTATTCGTCTAATATCCTAAGTTCAATTTCGTCAAATAAATTCGTCTAATAAATAACTTTCCAACGTTTAAAGTGATTTTACCTAAGGCTCTTTTGAAGAGAATGCCCTTATCATTTTTCGACAAGGAATCCGTGACATTTTTCAGGAAGATAACCCAAGAAATCATAGAATTGAGGCAGAGGACCCACGAGGTAAGACATTGATGAGAGATATTTACATGGCATTTTATAAAGGTTTCGTGTATTTATTAAAAGTATAACATAAAATTGATCGAGATAAAACTACTCTTGAAAACTATTTCTTGAAATTTAAGAATTTATCAAAACCCAATCATGGCAATGCATGGTGTCAGAGTAATTGTTTATAATTAGCAATGACAAATCAAGGACATACATGTTTTTTCTAATTACTAGCAACAAATAAATCACTCTTCATCTTAAACGACTCATTTAAAAAAAATAACAATGCTTATTTTGAATTAATTTAAAATAACTGAAAGGTCCTGAAAGGATACATTCAAAATGCATTGAAAAAACGCTACGAAGATGCCTTTGGAATTATTATTATGAAGACAGTATAACATTTTTTAAATTTTTTTTCAGAGAAGGAGTGATTTTCTTCAACTTCTGCTAGATTCCTTAAATGAGGCCAATGAAAAGGACCCAGAAAATAGACAAAGGGCCGATAAGAACAGCGCTTGCGAACACGACAGTGTCCCCACTGATAAAATTGTCAAAAAAGGTCGTTCTCTTACTTATTTTCAGAAAAAAAAAAACATTTGGAAAATTTAAAGTCAAATGTCAGTAAATCCTAATGTGCTATTTTCCTCAACCCACCAGTTCTCACCGAAAATGGAGTTTTGGCTCAATCGTTAACTTTCCTGGTTGCTGGCTTCAAGACTGTCTCAGCAACACTGAGCTTCATGTGTTATTTGCTGGCTACTAATCCCGACTGTCAAGACAAACTTTTGCGAGAAATCGACGAAATTTTGGCTGAAAACGAGGTATGTGTGTATCATGCCCATTCAGAATTTTGCAGATACAGTATAGTACATTTTAAAAATTGGGCATTATCCTTTAATGTGAGGTTGTCAAGATGTCTTAATCATTTGGTAATTTAAAACCGATGGCAACACAAATGGAATTCAATGAATTTACAAGCACTTAAAAATTTTACACGGCCATTGAACACAGATTTTGCAAATTTACAATGACTTTTCAACGTGGTATTTTAATTTTTTTTTTACAATTGTGAATTTCTTTAGTGTATTTTATTTATTTTGCTCATATGCAAGAAGTTCCCTAATTTCGTTAAGTATAAAATAGTTTAGCCATCCATAAAAATGATCCCAATGCTAATTTAAAACTTTTCAGTTATATATTTTAATTACTTATATATCTGGCATTTTACATTATTTTATACTTTATCGTTTACATTTAATATCATAATTGTAATTTAAATCTAATATATACAATAGACGTAAATCAATCAAAAGTCAAGGAAATCATTCTAATGCTAATTTAATAACTTTTCTATGAATTCGATTTAATGACTATTAACTTATCACAATTTAACACTTTAAAAATCATCAATTTGTGTTTTTTTCAGTGTCTAGTGTTTTAAATTTAGTTTAGTTTAGTTTTTTTTTAAATTTAGTAAATGCAACAAAAATGAACTACATTTCTAAAACGCCTTCTGGAAAAAATGTGTTATGAGGGTATTGATATCAATATGCTCTAAAAACACATGTTGAAACATTGAGTCGTAAGTACAAAAATATGTAATAAACAATGATAAATCACTTTTTTCAGGGCAAAATAAACCACGAAACAATTTCCCAAATGCGATACTTGGACATGGTGCTCTCAGAAACACTTCGGATGTTTCCGCCAGCAATTAGGTAAGTCAGAACTTTTTCAACAAGTTTAGACAATCCCATAAGTTACGTAATTCATTACATTGTATGTTACATAATTGACGTTGTTTCTTCTGAAAATCGAGTACCCGTTTTGAGACCTTATAGTCTGGAACACACAACGATACAAAAACATTTTCCCCATTGAGTTTTGAATTCAATTCAACTCAGTACCCTAATGTCGGTAAGGATATGTCACGTGGTTGCAGGGTTAAGCCACATTTAGCATTTCTTGTAATCGTAATTTCACTAAACGTTTGATGGTATTTCAACGAGAAAAAAAATCTTGAAAAAATTCCAACAATTACCGCATTTTTCCTTCCAGAACTGACCGACAATGCAACAACGACTGCCAAATCAAGGACCTGTTGATTCCCAACGGAATGGTTGTCACAATTTGCATCAATGCAATTCACAACAGTGAAGAATTCTACGAAAATCCAACGAAATTCGACCCGGAGAGGTACGTGTAGTTAATTTGCACAAAATAAAACAGCAGCCACAGATGGCGCTTTTTGTGGGGAACGGCGCCCTCTGGCGGATCTCATCCGATCCGATTCCCCAAGAGGGACACCAAGGAACTCACATTTAAAAAAAAAAAACGTGGAAATTTTTCATTGATAAATTTCAGATTCAGCTATGAAAATAAAGCCAAACGAAATCCATTCACTTTTTTGCCCTTTGGAGTTGGTCCTAGAAATTGCATAGGAATGCGATTCGCCCTGATGAACGTCAAGGTCACTATGGCCGCCATCTTGAAGGAATTTCGATTCATTTGTGCCCCAGAAACAGAGGTAATTAAGGGTCGCCCATACGCTAAGATAATTTCCTGTTTTAAGCTTATTATTAAAATAAATAATTAAAATAAGCCGTCATTTTGCATTTGAATTCTGGCTGTTGAAATTTAACGAATTTTTCTATTGACACCGGAAGTTTGATTTAGAATTTCAGATTTAATTTTAACATTGAAATGCTATTTAATGACATTTTGTTTTCAAAATTAAAGCTTATTTTGATGTAAAATTTGAAATAATTTCATGTGAAATTTGAAGGAATTTCATTTAGAATTGTATGTCAATTTATTTTAACTATTGATCGAATTTGTTATGGAAATTTGGGGCTATGTCATTTCGGTCTCAATGTGATAAAATTTTCATTTAAAATTTAAAGAAATTTTGATTGTAAACTTTGACGTCGTTTTATTTGAAATTTGATGGCATTTCATTTTAAATATCGTTTTTATTTTATTTTTAATTATAATGTCATTTTTAATTTAAAATTAAAGCTATGTTTTATTGAAATTTGATGTCTTTTTATGTACTGAAAAATGTTTGATAAATGTTTTCATAATATTTATATTTTTTGAAATATGTCCCATTTCGGTAAATGTTATCAGTTTCCATCAACACTTTTCTAAACATCAGTTTATTTTTTTCAGGTGCCCCTAAAATTCAAAAAGGGCGTGGCTAGATTCGAACCTCTTAACGGAATGTGGCTGAGGGTCGAGAGAAGATTTTAGTGATTTGCATTTAAGTTTGTATTTAATTTAAATAATTTTAAATCGGAAATTAGTCCAGAACTCCAACCATGGAAAAAATAAACGAATTTACTTCAACAACTTAACAAGTGATAATTTTAAGGATGATAATTAAACAAAACATGGGACACTTATTTTGATCAATACCAGACTTATTTTCCAAAATAAAATACAAAAAATCAATATTTTATTGGGAAAAAAAATCACTTAATAAAACATTTATTTTTACCCTGACTAGAAATCGGAAAAATTACAGATAACAAAAAAAAAAGTTTGGCAAACTTAAATGCTAATCAATCATTTGTAGAAAAAAAAAAGTATAATTTAAAAATTAATAACAGTTGTTAGTTAAAAGTTGCGCAACTCGCGTGCATTTAATGTTGTTTAAACATGGTTATTAATTCGCATTTGACCACGCAACATGCAACGCGAACCAAACATTTATTATGAGTACATTGAAAACGAAAAAAATCAACAAAAAAAAACCCGAAATTGTACAAAAATGGATGTTCGAAAATGAACTTATTTGGCCTTTTTTGGTGATAGATAAAAAAAAGGTCAACTGGAATGTGAGTGTAATAAGGGGAAAGGGCAGATGGTGATTCTGCCCCACAGCCATGAATAATTTGAGGGGGATTTAATTAATTCCCATCAAATGTGACAATTCATGAAGTTGTAGGACATTCCGTGACATTAATTAAACATCAAAAAGAGGCTCAGGGGGTGAAAACACCTGCATGCGACGTCCATCGATTTTCACCTATTTTAATTGGTCATCGATGTCAACGATGTAGGAGTGAAACAAAAGAAGAAAAAAAAACAGGTAAAATTAAAACGGAAATTGAGGAAAACTCATTAACGCACGAAGCCTTCGTCCAAAAATACCAATTTTAATTAATATTATGTCAAGTGAGAAAAAGAAAAAAAAACTTCATCGAAAACACGTCGATATCCTGATGATAAAATATTGAGAAAATATTTTGAGTTAATATTAGACGTATGTTTTTTTATTATTATTTTAAACTGAATATTTATTGATTACAGCAATCTGATGTCTCCCGTATGTTGACTAATGTTGAGTAATTTTATTTTAAAATTTTAAAATTTGGAGATTTTAAAAATTGGTAACAACGCTTGTTATACTCAGTAGTAAGGCAATTAATCTTTAAACATCGACTCATTAAAATAATGATGTCTTTGATAGTTTGATAGTTGATAGAAATATATTTGAATGATATTATATTTAAAATATTCAACTTGATATATAGAACTTGAAATATGCCAAACACATGTAAATTTACAATATTTGAACAAATCAAATACATGTACATGTGAACTTGCAATATGAAATAGAGAATTTAATTTAGATCACACATATACGTGCATTTACATTATAACGTTATTTTGTAATATTTAAACGTGTCAAATACAGGTTACATCAACATTCCAAAGAGATACACATTTGGAATATATTAACATGCCGAATACGTGTAAATTTACAATTCTAACTTCATTTAAAATATATAATTGGAATTTAAAATTGGAATATATTGACCTGCCAATCACTAAAATGTTATTTAATGTTATTTAAACGTTGCAAAAATATTATCAAAATATTATTTAAACGTTGCAAAAATATTATCAAAATATTATTTAAACGTTGCAAAAATATTATCAAAAAATTATAACACGATTTGTTAAGTTTTCAAATTGCTCATAACATCATTTCATACTACGATAATTTCATCAATTTTACTTCTAAAATGTATTAACCTCATTTTCCTTCCAATTTTCGTTATAATTTCTTACAAGTTTCTTAAACAGTTGTTTTAACAAATCGACACCATTGTTTTTTAATTTCAAATATTTGTCACATATACATGTAGTAGATTTCAATTTCTCTAAATCTAGGGAAACGAATTTGCGGAATTCACACGTGATTTTGAACCCAAGTCATTTTTTTCTCCTTTTTATATTTATTTATCTTTTGCATTTGAGTAACGTGTTTTTTTTTCTCGTAATAATTCCTAGAAATATCTGGCAAATATGTAGCACATACGTGCATGTTTCAAAACAAAAAATCTCACATCTCCGTAAATAATTTCCATTGCATTTTTAGCCCTTAACACCTTTTTGAGAAAGTTATTAGCCATGCATGTGCCTATTCGATCGAGGAAACGAATCATGCCTTAATCGGCCATTAAGCTAATCGGAAGTTAAGGTTCGCAACTCGATTTGCTAACCGCAATATCGAGATTGTTGAGTGAGACCGTGTGCAACTTGCTAATTAACGATCCGGTGTTAATTATTGCGAGATGGAGACAATAGGACGTTATGGCTTTTGCCCAGTTCAATTTTTAAAAATATATATATATATATATTTATCGACCTTATTCGGAATGATTAGAAATCGAAACGAACTCCTACGATAAGGTTAATTGATATACCCAATTAGACATCGTGTGTTAATTGACAGAAATGCCATTTTATATCAAGGATATATTTGAGGGAATTCCACGAAGGCCTGGAAATTCCTATTATTAAAAGGTTTTAAATACACACATAAAATTAATGTGAAACAAAATTAACTCTGCTCTAAAAATTTTTTTAAAAATTAAATGGGTCCATCATTCTTCGAGTCGATAAGGTAAAATAAGAATGTTGAGGTGTAGAGTGTTTTTTAAATCAATGTTTATTTTAACTATATCAATATGAACAATTTATTTACTGAGGCCCATGTTTTCAAATTTAGATTTTAAAAATTTTCAAATCTTTGAACACGTTGTCTTTGAAATAGTTTTTGACTATTTTCGAATTTGAAGTCATTTTTAAGACCATGTTTCTTGAAACATGTAAAGTAGGTGTTTTTGTTTTAACGTGAAGTGTCTATGAAGTGATTTTTGAAGTGTTTTTAAAGTTTATTTGACACATTGTTTCCTCAGGTGTCTTTTAACATTTCTGTCTTTGCAGTGGCTTTAATTATTTACGAAACCTGAAGTGATTTTAACACAAAACTAATTTATAACACGTTAAGAAAGTGTTTTAACACGTGATGTCTATGAAGTATTTTTTGAGGGGCTTTTAAAGCTAGTTTAACATGTTGTGCCCATTGGTGTCTATGACATGTTCAATGTTTGAAGTGATTTTAAACCATGCCTCACATTTTTGGAATCTTTTCGGTTATTTGAGAATTTTCAGTGATTTTTAACATCAACTTTTTTTTAAAACCAACAACTACAACAATTACAGTATGTGTTTTTACACGTTCTGTCTATGAAGTAATTTTAAGGCATGTTGTGCCCATATGTGTCTATGACATGTTCTGTTCGAAGTGATTTTTTAACATAAACTTATTTAAAACATGAGTTTTTAGCACGTTTTGTCTATGAAGTGATTTTCAAGGTGTTTCTAAAGCTTTCTTGGCATGTTGTGGTCAAAGGTGTCTTTGACACGGTTCTGTTTGAAATGTTCTATAACGTATTTTAACAGCTTATTTAACACGTTGTGTCCAAAGGTGTCTTTGACATGTTCTATAACCCTTCAGGTCCTTCTTTAAAGAGTTTATGTCTTTAAAGTCTGTTTGACACATAATTGAAGTTTCAATAGTAGT
>JAQIXS010001814.1:0-26670 GCA_034700785.1 Rossiulus vilnensis | reverse complement strand
TCAAATTGTAAAGCAAGATTGCATATATAATTAGGAATGTTTCAATTATTTGGTCTGAGGCTATAGCATTTCATTTATTAAAGTTATCAGGAATAATTGGATCGTCCTAAAACTTTTGTCAGCCACTGTAACTGCATGTCATCTTCCATTTGAGGTATTGTGGATCATAATATAATCTGATGTTCTCAAATAAATGATGCATAGGTTTTGTCGCATTAGCTCTCTATTTGGCAAGAATATTCTGTCATTTGAAAATAGCAATTTTAAGAAAATTTGCTAATTTTATTTAAGCAGTAGGTTTTCCAGATGATCAGTGTCATCTGCAGTCTTATTTCTTTAGTAAAGCCGATGTTAGGTTTCTAGCCGATTTTAATAGAAGATGGATTGGGTGGGTCATGATTGCCAACATTTTGACCAATAGTGTGTCCCTAAGCCGCTCAAATAATGTGAAATCCATCAGGTTGATGGAAATATTGCAGTCATCTTGACAGATTATATTAATTCCTATTTCACATAATTTATTGCTTGCTCTATAATGCCAGTTCAGCTACCGTTTCCATTCTTCCATTACAGTATGCATGCAGTTATAGATTACTGCCGTTTACTGAGCAATAAAAAGTATGAGAATACAGAGCAATACGTTAATTAAAAGTATATGACATGATCTTTACCATTGAATTGCAATTAAAAACGCCTATCTACTTGCGTTGTTTGCCAATGCAGTCAAATGCCAAATTGCTTATAGTATCTGCAACGGATGTGAATTTCCTCGAGCTGTAAATAGTGCCTTGGTTATTTAAAGTTTAAACGCAGGATGTATCAGCTGTAATCATCCTATTTTTATTTACCATTAACCTAAAAATTGGTATTTGCCTCTAAACAATTCGCTTCTGCTAAGCTTTTTCGGTAAGGTGTGTGGTGAAAACTGTTTATTGAAGATATAAATGGCGATTCTGAATAGGGGTAGCTTTTAGCTGGCTACGTTTCATGTTATTGTGAGCTTCTGGTCTGAAAATGCCAATAGGAGTAAATTATTGCTTTGTTTACTTACAAAATGTCCCGGCATCAACGTTTTATGATAGTAAAATTCCCTTGACATAGTAAAGTGAAAACATGTATTTTTTCATGCTTTTATGATAAATGTTTTGACGACAGTTTCCAAATAAATTTAAATAGGTCTACCCTTAATTACGCCGCATTTAAAACTAACTTAACAATGGCATTGGTTGAATTAAATTCGAATTCGCAATTTTGTTAGCCCTTTATTTCGAGACCCCTTCGTGTCTTCCACATGAATCTAGTTTTAAACTTTAAGATTGGAAAAATTTAGTTTGGGAAGTAATTAAAGGCCTTTACATGCTTATACACACACATGTATCGGGGGTTTGAAAAACTGATTCCATATGGCGGTGCCATGTGGATTCAGGGTAATAATAGTGCTGAGCCAGCCGTTTAACTTCTAGGCAATAGCAGCTTTCGATCTACATGTACGGTATATTTAAGACCGATTTAATTGCTTCATCTAGTAGCAGTGTTATTGTCAGATGCGAGAGCAAAAGAAGCCGGGATTTTTCTTTTCTTTTTTCATTCCCCCTCCCTATTCTAGCCGCCATGCAAATGAAATGTGCTTGCATTTAAAAACAGCTGTAAGCAGCTTCTGGAGAAGAAAGAGGCAACAAACAATTTCAGTTTCGGATCCAGAAATAATATTGCTGCTCTTACACTTGCATTGTTAGAATGCGATAATTTGACGTGTAATTTTGCTACCATTTTGTTTAGTTATTTAAGCAGAAGCCGACCACAAATTAAGCCTTTTCATTTTTCTTATTGATTCTCCTTAACGTTGAAATTATACTATTGTTTTCTTTCTATTTTTGTATATAACTAGCATACTATACAGTGTACTTGCCTTTAGTGTAAGGAGGCAAGATAGTAAGGATAAAAATATGTTAGACTCAACAGGGAAGTAGCCGCTTATTGTATTAATGAACTATCCTTTTATTTAAATTAATGGTCATATTCATTTTGTCCGAAATTTATGATCCTGTTGTAAATTGCTTTAAAAGCATCTAAAAATGCGAAAGGCCACCAAAATGGAGACAATGGTGAATTAGAATTGCTCCTCTCATTTTTGATGAATTTCCAAATTGATTTCAAGCGCTGTCTGACATAAAATGAGACAGTTCTTTCAGAACAGATGAAACTGTCAGCGTCCATAAGCCCAATCGTGTATAGCTCCGAAAATGACAAATGTGATGATTTAATCAAATTGTAATTCGTAATTCCCTAAATCTTGTCAGCTCAGAATGTTTTTTAAATCATGAGGATTTTTAAGTACAAAACAATGCCGTAGACCAGTGTGAAATTCCACATTGTGATTGAGATTGTCGAGACACCAAAATTCCTTGAATGTTACTTGTTTTTGGCAAATAAACAAACACCAAACACATTTTTTTTTCTGAGGGTTTAACCTGTCTCAGGGCAGACTTTATTATTCAGTAATGGCATGTTTGAGAAAGAGGGACGGGATGCCTCACGCTTACAATTTGCTGTTACTTGGCAAGACATTCCCAGTTGACAAACTGTTACATTGTAGGGCTTCTTCACACATGCTCGTGTGGTAGGCCTAGTGAGTGTGTACAGTGTAGCCTGTGTACAAGTAAAAGAATTAGCAATACCCTTTTTTAACACGATTTATTCGTGATCAGTAAGAATATTCCCATTCCTAGTTCCCACCAGTGCTAGATTTGGAAACCGATATTAAACAGTATTTGTAAAGGTCTTTTTGACCGATAGTTGGAAGCTCAAACCATCCGAACATAAATGCAGATGATAAAATTTGGTCTTGTTTGGTTTACGGGATTGCTGAACCTAATTGTTTGCACTCTTATTAAAGGGTTGAAATTCAGGCAGTCGCTGTAGACATAACGTCATGTGGGCCTTGAAATAGTAACCGAGGTTGATGCACAGTTGAATCCAAGTGTGCTAGACATAAAGGGGTAACGGGTACTGCTGTTACTTAGAAATGGCAATTCACTTTATTTATCGTGAACCGCAATTTTTTACCAACAATAGACCGGGAGGTAGCGATGTTAATTTAACCTTACTGAAAGGATAGATGGAAGACTGAATGGGGGTGTTTTAATTTGCAATCTTTTCAAATCGATATTTGCCAGTCTTCATAAATGCTATGAATTGCCAACTGACAGGCCTACAGTTGAATTGAATTGTAAAGATCGCATGTGACGATCGTTGTATCTTTCTGTATTGAAACGTTTAATAAACAGTTTCACCCCTGCTCCCTATTGAAACAATGGCGAATTTTGCAATTATTCATGTCTGACTCTGAAAACCATTACATTTTTAGGATAATACACTTTATTTATGATGGCTGTTGATTAAGTAGAAAAGAAACGTCATTAATTTTCCTTTAAAATATTAACAATATTACTATTAAATATCATTGTTATTCAATCTGAAGTAGTTTAAAAATAAAGTGCGTATAGAGATAATTTATAGTTTATACTGTGTGGTTGGGGAGCGTTCATAAATGGCGTCAATTTTTTTCTGTTATGTGAGCTGGCTAACCAAAATTGACTAAATGTATCGTTCTTTTTTAAAAAAAAATCTATTGCAATTTTTAGGGTTCATTAGAAACAAAAGAATTCATTTTAGACGAAGTTGCCAAACGACTGGACTTGAATCCTAATCGGTTCTGCGTTTTTGCTGCTCTTTTGGGCAACTACCTTTTAACTGAAGAGGAGTTGGCAGACTTTTATGCCTCTCTCAACCTAGAAAATAAAACAAAAGTGAGTATAATGACAGTAAATATTGCTCCATCGAATCCGTAGTTCTGCTGCTCACAATAAAGTAGTGAATCTTTAGTCGTTACCACTATTTATTATCACCTAATTTCTTTTTCAGTCATCTGATGCTCACATCAAGGCAGTTTGTGACTTTGTTCGCACCTTACCAGACATTGATAATCTCGATGCTATCGCAGTTCAGATTTTTGGCACGAGCAACAGTACCAGTGGGACTAGCACTGCTAAGGCCAATACTCTCATTCAGAAGTTTAAAGAATGTGTGCAGTATTATCTGAATGGCACCAAAGATGGCTTTCTGCGTTATAGAACCCCAACTATAGGTTAGAATGTTAACGTTTTCGCATTTATTTCCCCCGCTGCATTGTCCATTCCTCAGTTCTATTATGTATTGAATTTTCCTTTCAAATTTATATAGTTCAATGCTTATTTTAAACTTTGCATTTTAATTCAACTTGAAGTAATAGTCTTGATTCTTGAATCAAATGTGGTTTTAATTAAAATCATTAAAGGACATAAACCTGAACCTGGTCATTATGTGCCTGCTTGGTCAGGTGGCTCCACGCCTGCACACCCGCTTCCAGGGACCGACACAGCCAAGTTTGCATCTGAAACTCAAGAAAGTGAAGTAAGTGAGATTATGCAGTTTCATCTGTCTCATCCTACAGTCACGATGTATACATATATTTAACAAATTATATAAATATTACCATCGTTCTTAATTTTTGTTGCATCCATTTTAGCTATCCAGTCTTTCTGCTTACAAGGAAGCAACGGGTGGCTATAACAGCAAAACACCACAAATAGTTATTGATCCACCAAAGCAAGCTCAGCTCGAGCGCAATGCTGCACAAAATGCTGCAAAATCTGAAAACGAACATGCTGAAGATGAAAAATCTTCAGAAACCAATGCACAGTCTACCGGTTTGCATTTTTACTTTACCTTTGCTTTGATGCTGCCACTTTGGGTATGTGTAGTGCTGGTTTTTAGAACAAGACACTAAATACTACTTTTTAACAGCAGTTCCTGGTGTAAAGCCTCATGCTGCTGGAGGGAATGGTACACCCAACAATCGACAACAGGTAATTTCAAAACATTGTCTAAACAGATTCTGATTGAAGTACTGAAGTATTAATACTTATTTTATGTATTTACAATATAAAATACTTTATATCTTTAAACTGAATCTCAATTGTGCATTATCTGGAGTAATCAAACTCTTCCTTTTGTTGCTTGCCATACAGTATCCAAGACTGCAAGTAGCATATTATGTATTTTCCCCTAAATTGTGATTCGTTTAATATAAATCATTATCATGACAGTCCAATACTATACACTATTGCCACCTGTGCTACTGGAAACGTTATCTCGTTTTTATGCCTAGTATCTTGAAACGCATTTAGAATTATATAGTTTTAAAATTGCAAACTTTCTGATGTCCATTAACTTCTCATCATCCTTTGTTCAATGACGAAATGCTTATCTCTTAAGAATCAAGCTGCACCACCAGTGTCTGGTGGCTACCCTTATCAACCTCAGCCGACTGTTCATCTTCCTGTTGTGCCCCCCGAAGTAATGCGGACAGCCAGTGAAAGACATCAGAAAGGGCTGATGTCTCCTTGGATTTATCAAGTGCTGACTCAGGGAGAAATCAAAATTCCAGCTTGTTTGGAGGAAGAAGTCCCTGCCGAATTGCCTTCGTCAGCTCTATTGTATCGTCCCATTCGTCAAATGGTCTATGCTATCCTGTTTAACCTACACCACTTGCAGTTCCAAGCCAGGCAAAAGCAGGAACAAAGCTGGACAACACCTGGTAAGCTTAAAATGTTATAGGAGATTTGAGAAACCACTACAAACAATATGTTATGCAACAGTTTGACCATTTTTATTTCTCGTCGTTCTAGTAACCAATGAGAAAGTACCAGATATTTTAGTCAAGGAGTGGGTTTGGTCCAAATACAACCAGTATCAGAATCCAGATTTGGTCAAAGCAGAGTCGCTAGGCTGGCCAGTGCCTACCATTCAGCGGCTGTGGTTTGGACCCGCTATGGAGGAGAAAAAGCGTCGCTTGCGAGCATTCCTCACGTGCATGCGGAGTGACACCCCGCTGATGTTGAACACTGTGTATGTGCCGCAGCACCTGCTGGTTATGTGCTGTGTCTTGCGCTACATACTTTCTCAGTCAGATTACAGAATCTTACGGCGCCAGGAGTTGAATGCCTTTTTAGCCCAGGCAGTAAGTCCTCGCCTTATGGATGCTCAAGCGATGCAGGGTATGCAGCTGCCAGTGATATCCGTTCGAGGAGCACAACTATCCTCTCTTTTCATGAAGGGAGTAGAATGTGCCCTCTTTGCCAATGATGCTTGTGGAGCCCCCATTCCCTGGCTTATGTGCTGCCCGTGGCTGTTTTTCGACGGGAAGCTGTTCCATTACAAACTACTGAAGTCTGACGATGCCAAAAATTTGCTAGATTTATGCGACGGACAAGTAAGTTCGAATCTGTCTTTATACATAGGCAGCATTACTTGGGAAATGTACAAATTGCAAGAAATGGTTCAAATTCTTATTCCTGTCAAACTAATTACTAAAATTTATCATGTGTAACCAGCCTTAACAGTTATTTTTTGCATGGTTTTGCATCATTCAATCTTGTGAGAATGCCCTGACCCAACATATGGAAACCTTTTCTGCACCATCTCATTTTCCATCAATTTTAAGACTGACCAGGTTATGAAAGTGGAACGTATGCGTCAGGCAATCCTTAAGGGTCAGAAAGTGGATTTTGCACGTCCACCGCTTCCAACTACGGCTCAACCAAGAATTCACGGCTACCCACCACCGCCAGCTCACTTCATACAAGCGGGACCCCCAGCCTGGGCAGGTGCTGGACGAGGCCGCAATAATGTTGGTAAGTCGAGCTTGACAAATATTGGCAACTTTCTGGCTGTTAAAGTACTTAGAAGGTTAATGTTTTTTCATACAAACTATCAGCAGCTGGACGTCGTTCTGTTTTAGCACGTGGCGGTCAGTTAGAAATTGCTGGAGTAGTTGTTGGTAGTTGGGGCCCCAATTATGGTACTGGTCTGTGCAATCGAAACAGTGGAGGTGGAAATATGCACATGGCGCCACAAGTTACCTCTGTCGGAGGGCCACGGAAACCGAAACCGCCTTACATGCCAAGGTAAGCAAAATGTTCGTAAGATCTTCACTTGTTGGTTTTCACTTTGGTCTCTGGTCTTAATTTTTACTGGATTCCCAAGGGAATCTGACATGTTTGAAAAGTGAGAAGTAAATAATGGCATTGTGCTAAGAATCTGCATAACCAAAAAGCTCTTACGAATATGCGCTGAATTTTGAGTGGCTCTTCCAACCGAAGGCGCTCTAAATACAAAGGGATTGCTTATAATTATTGACATTATAAGCATGCATTTACTGAGAAATTACTAGAGCTAAAAAACTGGACAATAAATATTCCCTTTGATAATTTAGCTCCAGAATTTGTTTTCAAACAGTAAGGGAAATATTTACTTGGGTTGATCAGGGAAATGTTTTTGTCAGTATTAGCACGAACCCTGTACTCAGTAATTCCGAACCTATGATTTTAGGTATGGAAATGCTCCGCCTGGCGGATTCCCTCCCCTCACTGTTGGAAGGGGCTATCCTACTTACAGTGTTCGACGAACTCCTTTCCGTATTCGGCGACCTGTAGGCATGCAGTTCCAAAATAACCGCAAAGTCAAGAAAGGGAGTGGTACCGGAAACACTGTAAAAACTGGAAACACTAGTGCAAGTGTGAAAGGAAATAATCAAAAGGTGGCAACTGCACCTGGAGACGCTCATTCCAATCAGGCGCCAACAGGCCGAGGGTGTACTGTGCAGTTAACAGATAGGTAAGCACCTATCCAAGATCGTGTTTGTTTTTCTTTTTGTCAGTTTGCATTAAGGAGATAACGGAGAACTGTAACATGTCCTTTTTTGATCATATATTGAGGACACTTTTTTGGTGATATCTCCAAAATCACGTTTTCGACTGACGTTTTTCAATTTTTCTCATACATGCATTTCTTAATAGTTGCTTGTAATACTGACACCGTTAGCATAGTCGCTTAAAATGCAAATAACCATTGAGAAACTTTACGTCATCATTCTTTACTTCCAGCACTGCGTCAGGTCATCTTATTGAGACCAAATCGGAGAGCAGTCCTGCGCCAGCTGTAGACGAGGATCAATTCGAGGATGCTGCCGGAGATCCCAAAGCTGTTAAACCTAGTCCGACCATCATGAAGAAGCCGACGAATGGAGAAGGGGCTCCGAATGGCGAAGTGGCCGATGTGGAAAGTCCAGACAGCGGCGTCAATGTTTCCGAAGCTGAATAAGCAGGAGTTTGACAGTATCACTCTAATCTTTATTCTTCTCAAACACCCGTGTTCTCTTCGTCAAATCCTCTCTCCTTCAGAAACTGCTGCTAACTATTGTGGCGGTGTTTTTGCCACCCGTCTTGGTGGCACGTACAGAACTTTTCCTTTACGTGCCGGTGCTTGGAATTTTCTACTGAACTTTGTGCGGAGAAAAATCAGATTTATTTTTGTATATTTGTTACTCGGTTACAACTGGCTTAAATCTCGGGTGGCATGGAATGTGCGACGACGCCGTGGTTGTTGCATGCGAGATCAATGGCAATTTGTATTTTCAATCTGAACACTTGGAATTTGCCAGTCGCCGACGATGATCGCAGTACGTTTTGTTTTTCTACGGGAATTTTCACTCGCTGCCCCGTACCAATGAGGAATATGGTTTTCGTGTCTCTTCTCGATCAGAAGAAAAATTTCAAGTCGTCTGATTCGCAAAAAACCACATCGCAGGGTGGTTCTGTTTCTGTGCTACGCCACTGAATCCTATCTGTATTTGTCCATTTCGTTTTTTGCACGCCTTTTTTGTCTCATGCAGTAGCTGCTGCGACTTTTCAACAGTTGTCAGTTGCCCCACGTAAAACGCATGCTGGTATATTTCTTTATTCTGGCTGCTTTCACCGGGTGAGGAGTCTCCAAACCCTTTGAAAGGAAAGTCGTGCTTTCAAATCACGTTTCAACATTGTTCCCTTTGCCTCGTCCCATCTCCGTCATTCAAGAATAGTGTACGAGCAAGACCACATTGATTCGAGGAAACTGTTTGTTGAAAATTCATTAACTACAGTATCTCCACATAGAAATATCCTATAGAAAGGCAGGTTTCCATTACCCTAACTACTGGACTTTTAAGTCGTAACGTTTCAAATTTATTGAAGATTAGTCTGATGTTCATCATGTGTAGAATGATTGAATCAATGGAAATAATTAAGAAATGTGAATCTAGCTGTGTTGATGTTTCGTCACAAAGTAAAACGCTGTTTGTGGCCTGATTAAAGGACCCAACAAGTGTCTATCAACAAGCATGTTCCTCTCATTCTGTGCAGGGAATTGACTTAGTGAAGGTCATGGCAAGTACCATTCTTGAATGGCTGTATTTCTTTACCTGAAGAAATGATTTTTACCCCAGTATCAGTTGATCCAATTAAGAGCCCACTTTGACATTTCATGAGAAGATGCCTGCTCTTTATAAACATTGTACTTGCAATTAGGATTGTATTTAATCACTTGTTTTTTTTTTCGCCTGCATTGGCGAACACTTCTCTACGATGAGTTCTGTAACTCTTTTATAGACTTCCCTGAGGAGTTCTTGTTCAATTTTCGTTTCCCTACCCACTAGGCTTAGAATGTTAGTCCATTACTTGATTGGGCATAGCGATAAATTCGACCCCTTTTTCCCACTATGCTGTGGGGACGCATTTGTAAACCCGCGCCACGTCACAGTGGCATCACGTTAGCTGCACTGTTAACTTCGTGTAGGCGATTTGACTGATGATCGCATTATTCCCATCTCCTTTTTCTGCATTAAATAGCGGTAAGAGGAGAGATCCGGCCCTCTCCTGCTTGCCTCAAGCTATTAATAGGCCGGATGCTTGCAACTCATTTTGCTGGCCAGCGAATTGCAATTCAGCTGGAAAATTTGGGCAACAGCCCCGCCTCCACTGAAGGCAACACTCGATGTATTGTCGGACAGCAAGAATTCGGCTGGTCTCCCCCGAACAATACATTATATATACTATATATATCGTATAATTCAGTAAATGCTAATATTACATGAAGGCATGATGCCAAAATGGCCCAGAGAATGTGAAAGCGGCGGATGGAATTGTTCTTGTTAGGGGATAATCAACATTTTTGACAAATGACGATACTCTGGCAATCGTTGCAATTAAGAATCAGATTGTGTGGTATTTGATGTTACAGACATGCCAGTTTTTTTAAGTTGTTAGGGAAATCTATTATGTATCATTCACTTGAAAGGTTGTAGATGCCAAAGACCAAGGATTAGATTTTGTAGAAACGATTTGATTGGGAACAACGTTTTTGAAAGGGCAAATACCTGCCAATGTTTTTAGATATTTTGCTTGGAACATTTCATCCAACGTAAAGTCACACGGCTTTAGGTATAATTTTTCAGTAAATGAAAATATTGCGAATGATCCGATATAACTTAGATGCTGTTGTTCCTAGAGGTTCCCTGCTAATTAAACGTAATGTTCGATCAAAATGGTATTGTTTTCTAGTTTTTGGGTATTGTTTTTGCTCTTTCAGACATTCTCTGGGCCTCAAAAGGGGCATTTCGCCGCATTTTCTAAATGTGTTGTTAACCATTTAAAAATCGTTTAATCGGGCAGCAGCCATTAATCTTACGGAAAACAATTGAGTTGGGAGACATTCAATTCCGAAGGTAAAATCCATGGCTACATTCACATGATTTCGAAATAAGATTTCTCCGCTGCTCCGATTGTAATCTCTCTTTCTGGTAGATAAGAAAAAGTCTTATAATCCACTCCCCCTATAATAATAATATTAATACTACTGTATTCATATTTTTTTTATCGTACTTTTACTTGTTTGAAATAATTTCAACGATTTCTCGTTTTCTTCTGCAGTTAATTATTAGTAAGGCTAAATTGGGATGTTTTAAAATGAGGGACAGTGTGGCAAGGTGTCGCGTGCTTTGCTTTTGTACTAGATTATGACTACCAAAAATGTCAACATTTTGGAAAGCTTTAAAATTTGTTAGATTTGGATGGTTAGATTGTTGAAGGTGTTGTGATTGAAATAAATTTAAGAAACGCTGTAATGCTTAAAAACGTGATCATACCAGGATGCGTGTTAATACAAGACATGGTTTGATCAGCTTGGGTAATCCATTCCAAAACCCTTTTATCTGCACTTACAGATATTGAGTATAAAATCGATTTTAGGGAAACATTTTTGGTAGTTCTTGTACATTTGTTGTCTTGATTAAATTTTTCGTCGATACTTTTGATAGCATACCAAGACGTTATCAACTTGCTTAGTAAACTGCAATTTGCCATTTTAAAATGTTCATTGGACTAGTTAACTTTGCTCCTCTTTTTAAAACAACCAAAAAAAAAGACCTAACCTTAAAGAAGTGGAAAAATATGAATAATTTCCCAAAAATGTACGTTTTGTTTCTGTGTCTTAATATCCTGTTTCACTTTAAATGCAAAAATCGATATAAAGTAGAGATATTTGTTAGCAATGTTCATGCGAGTACAAGTGCAACAATTAGCTAAATATTCATTGGTGCACCATTTATTTAGTAGTAAACCGATTTCTCATAATCGATTTTTTCCAACGCAGTGTAGCCCTCATTGTAACCCATCCCTGCCATCCCCAACACTCAGTTTTTGGCATAACTGCTGCCATTGACATGTACGAAGTTATCAAAGTTTGCTGCAGCTCCCTAGAAATTTGCTACTAGTCAGATTGATATGACTTTCCAATATTTGTAGTCAGTGGTGGCTTCAACCTGGGTATTTTAGCGGTTTATTGCTTAAAACCTCTAAACGAATAAAGCTAATTTTACTATATTCACGTGATGCTGTGAATTCTGTTGCTTTATAACTTTTTGAGTAATGCATTCAACATTCAGTGAATATTTAGAACATATGTACAGGTTGTTGCCATACAAAAGCATACAAATCTTTTTTTGAATTTGAACCTGCCGATTTCTTGTGGCAATCATTGTTGTTGCTGAATTGCTTACAAATTTATTAACAATGCATGTAATGAAATTGAATTAATTTTGATTTCCTGTGGAAGGATGCCTTAAAAATAGATTTTCCAGGACTGTTATGTTGGTCTTTTAGCTAGCGATTGGTCCTAAAGTAAATGAATGAAAATTTGAAGGGGTTAATCCTTTTGCGAATAAAACAATTCTCCTATAAGGTAACGTTAACGCATGTACATAACATGTATCTACAACAGTAGATTGTTCGAACTTGGCTAAGAGACTAATGTTTATATAGGATTTAATTTAATGGTATGACTGAAGATTGTAAAGCTGCAATTGTTTATGGATTTATGTCAGGTACATCAATGTGCGCCTTAACATTACCTTTAACAGCTTATTTATTTTATTAATCCTTGTTGCATTTTTTCTCGTGTCTGTAGCAGATTTCTGATAATTTTAACAAGTCATTTCGTCATTGCAAGCACGTTTCTCAATGCCTCTTTATTGTTGATTTTATTTATAATCAAACGAACCATGGATCTGAACCACTCGTAAAAATTCCAACAATTTTAACTACCTTTTCTCCTCATACCCCATGCTTTCAATTAATCAGTGTATTACTTTATTTTTCAATGTTTCAATGACATTCTTAATGAATATAGGACGTTAGAACCATTCTGGCTAAAGGGACTCCTCGCAAAAATATGGCGTCAACGATTGATTTACAGCTTAAAACATAAACATTTAAAACACGTTTTAAAAACTAATTAACCTGAAGATCTTGCCGAGTGGCTGTTCTTTGGGCTAAAAGTCTGCGATCAGATTTCAAGTATGGATTATGGAATGGGCGCGTGTTGTTACTGGCACGTGCCATAGCTTGGGTCCACCAAACGATGGTGAAAAAATCAGCTAGGAAATCATCAATTGAAATCCAAAGATTGAAATAAAAAGAACAATCTTTGATTTGTTATCTCAAAGATATAATTAGAAACTTTAAAAAATAATATATAATTGGAAACTAAAGAATGTGGCCAATTTTGTCTAAATTGGACATGGAATCTTAAATTCAGTTGCCTGGAATTCGTGGATGATTTCGTGCTGATTTTTTCGATTATTTTTCTTTTGGAAAGAATTGTTTTTGTATACTTGTATTGTATGGAAAAATAAAAGAAATGTTTTTGTAAGCCAATACAATCTATTCTTCAAAGGATTCCATAGCACCACACATCATTACCATTGAAAACAAAACCTAAAGATGATTGGTGTGTGTTTTATCACAAAATATTGGATGGTTTATGTTTGACTAAAGTTGACGAGAATATATTTTTCTTTTTCAGATAGCTTTTGATCTGCATTGAATTTGCTGTTATGGTGTGAAGTATTAGTTTCTTTTCTGAATTATATGTAAGTAACAAAAGTTTGCACGCTTTTTATCGTTTGCATGCCTTCCTCAATGTGCCATTGAGTATCTTCCACCATAAATCCTCGCTCAGTTACAGATAAATCCCATTAAGAAATCAAATATTTTACCAAAATACCTCTAAATGGATTGGATTCCGTCCTTCTGTTTTCTTCTCATTTCCACTTCCGTGTGACGTCTCGACGATTAAAATATTCCTCACAGGAAAAGAAGTTTTCTTTAGATATTTTTCCATATGTATTTTAGTTGAACAAGTTGCATCCATCTGTCAACCAAATTATGCAGAATTAAATAATTTAATTTAATGTTGGTTGCTCGGATGACAAGGGTAAAAATATGCACAAGGTAGATAGTAATTTCAAAAACCGGTGACAGGTTGACCTAAACTTTTTCGGTTTAAGGTCAACGTGTGGCAACCCCCGGAAGAGACAACATTGTACAAAAGTGTTCAAGTTTGTTTACTGTGCGCGCATTTTATGGTAATATCGGGTCAGTGCAGGTCATGAGGGGAATACATGGTTGTAAAAAACATTGTGTTGACATAAATCAAGTTGCGCATGGTAAACCATGAGAAAAAGGTACAGTGTGCTACCTCCGAGATTAAAGAGGGATATTAGTGACCGCGAGACCTTTAATAACCAATCAAAATACAAATTAGTACTCTGGTAAACATTTTACTAGGGCAGGGATGTATTGTAATAAACATTTTTTATGCTATGAGGTCCATTTACATATTTAGACAGATAACAAGCTAAAAGGTATGCTCACTATGCAGAAACGTTAAATCATCGAGTTTTACTTCAAATAATGAATATCAATCCCATATTTATTTATTTATTACCATCTTCTATCGAATTTTTGAATGGTGGGATATAAGTTGGACACATTTTGCTCAGCTTAATTAAATTAAATGCGTATCAAATTGATGAAATCATGACGCATACTTCGCTTGCATGTACAAGCTGGGTCATTTGTAGAAATAAAAGTTGATACCTAGCTAATCAAAAACCCATATAGATGCTGCTAAATTAGAAAGTTCAGAAAATGATAGGCCATTATGGCAGAATTTTGCATTGTTATTAGATGGGAAGCGCTAAACAGCTCGCTTTTTTACTCTTATTAATATTGCTCATATCCTGATTTGTTTAAAGAGTTTTCAAATGTTGTAAATTATCTAAATCTTGTGAGCAAAATGAATGCATCTGTAATTCCGACTAAAAAGGATACCCACCATGCAAATAAAATTGCACGTTTTTGCTTTACAAATTTAATATCAATGCTCTTATTTATTTGTCTCCCTTGTAGAATTGTTCGCCCACTAGGATCTTATATTTGATGTAATTTTAAAATGTACCGTTTATTTCTTAAATTTATTTGTAGTTTAATTTTTTTTTCAAAAAAAAATGTTGATAGATTTAAATATTTTGTTCAGGAAGAATGTACATGTAGTTTCGGCTTGTGCTAACGTTTGCATGTATTACTATACCCCGTGTTTTGTATTTTATTTATTTCCATCGTTTGGAATTTAAGCAGATGACCTCACCAAGTGTACATCTGGTTGCCATAACTAGTTTTAAACTAGTCCTGTCAAAATAAAAACGCGCTTTCTTAAAATTCCTAAATTCTTTGAGGCAAGTATCGGAGCAATGCCAAGGTTTA
This sequence comes from Rossiulus vilnensis, assembly GCA_034700785.1. Taxonomy (NCBI): domain Eukaryota; kingdom Metazoa; phylum Arthropoda; class Diplopoda; order Julida; family Julidae; genus Rossiulus; species Rossiulus vilnensis. Next base: position 11,653 of record JAQIXS010001814.1, on the reverse strand, counting down.
AAAGTTCAGATTCCCGGTAAATAGCAGTTAAAGTCGCTTGGACAATCATTTTCATAACTTCCATATGAAAACTTGTTTATAATTGCTTTGAAAACTATGAAAAATGCGTTTTGAAAGTGGCCGATGTTATTCACCTCCGTTTAACGTGGCACAAAAACTAGAATGCTACTGGAGTTTGTTTTTATTTTGTGAGATCTAATTAGTCACCCCTTTAACTATTCACCCCTTTTAAGGTCATCATAAGCCCAATATTAGCAATAGTTAAAGGATCTTATCATACATTTTGCAGGGTACTTATAGTTAATTTTTTTCTCTTTATTCAATCATCCTATTCCTGCTTTTCTTTCTTTCTTATATGCTTTTTAATTAATGGAATATTTTTTTTGATTTGTTGTCATTTCGATTGTCAAGGCAAGGATATTTATTTAAATTTTTTGTGTTAAATTTTTCCCGAAAGTATATTGACCTAAAGGACCCCTTAGCGTTTGTTTTCAACAAGATATCACTATCTTCTGACAATAGGCGTGTTTCATCACAAAAAAATTCATATTCCAGATTAATATCGCCGAACACCTGAATTATCAATAAATCGGAAGCTGCTAATTTGAGATGGATCAAGAGGTTTTGAAACTTATCTGCTCAGTAAAAGACGTTAACCCTGTGTTCTGCTAGCAATCCTAGCATGCGTTTTAATTTCATTCTTTAAGCATGCCCGACGATGCCAGGTCAGATCAAGATTTCAAAGTTCATTTGTATGCATGGCGGCTGAACGACTAAGCAGAAAAACTAAGGCATCGTTGAAGAGGTTATCGGAAGATAAGTACGAGGGGGAGGAGGAGGGGGTTGACGTAGGGGTGGCTCTGAGAAGTGGGCTTTTTTGAACGGACGGTCAAAGCGTTACCTTACATCCTTCAATGACCCTGTAACAGTTTTACCTTGATTCGGCCATGTGTGTCTGGTTTTTAAGCAACTCCCTTCGGCAAAAGGGCTCTATAAAAAGCAACAGGTGAGGCGAGACGCCTTCATTTTCCAGTACTAACTCGTGGACGGGTGCTTATTTCTGGCGCGTGTGCTTTCTTCAGCACTTAACAGACTGTCTTGTACCTTGACAGTTATCAAATTCGTGCCGGAGAATGCGTCGCAAGATGTTGTCAGCCGCTCTCATCAACGTCTGCATCTTCCTGTGTTTGTCTATTGTGGCCAAGGCACAGATTTTCCCAAGTGAGTAAACGGCTGTCGAACGCTTTTTTGAAATTCTGAAATGGTCTATTCACGCTAATCCTTGATTGGACGGCAGGGATGTGGAGTGTGTTTCGGGCCATGACGGGGCTAGAAATGAAATGAATGTTTAAACAGTCTTACTCAGCGCCGTTTCATTAATTTCCTGTTTTCCATGTGTTTTTGCACCAGTTCTCAATGGATCGTTAAGTCAGATATTTCCGAGTGAGTAATTGACGCGGTTTTGGAGTTTCTGTAGTTAGGGGCTGGTAGTGTAGACTGCAGTTTAGTCTGGTGATTTCGGGTTTTTCTGCCTCAGGTAGTGACTAGTTCCCGTTCCTTGTGTCATTGGATAGATTTAAAATTTTGGGCACCGTCCTTGTGGTTGTAGTTGCGTTGAAAATGAAAATGGTTGAAGGCATTTATTTTCCTTTAAAGCATCAATACTTTCATATGTCTTATAGATCTCGAAATCTAACAAAACTACCAAAATGTCCATAAATATGAAAGTATGAATGTATTGGCTCACTTGAATGCTATAACATTTGCAAACTTAACGAGAATGCTCAGAATAGTGCAGGTGTGCTAATATGAGTTTAGCTTCTCACATATCTTCACACTAGTGAGGCACAGCAGGGGCTCGTGTATAATGATTCAAATTTAATTGCTTAAAATTAACAAGAATATCACATTTGGAAAATTTGAAAACAAATCCGACAGTCTGGTAGTAAATTGCTCTGATATATCGAAACAAAGAAATTAATTTGACAATTTATCAAAGTCAAAGATTGATTTGTGTCTGAATTGTTTAAAATTAATTACCAATGGTTTCTCATCTAAAATGCAATCATGCGGTTAGAAATGTTATTCGTGGAATTTGAAAGTTGTTTTTATGTTTACCAGAGCAAGGGTAAACCATTAGCGATATTGAATTATATAGTTTTCATAGACGTTAGACTATACTGGATAACATTAAAAAGATTTATCCGTTCTGTTCTGCTCCATAAACGTACGAAATCTGTTGGTTAAGTACAGACGTGCGATGTTTTTTGCAACTCTTCACTAAATGTAATTCTTCTTTACTATAAATGGAATCATATTGAACGTAACGTAAATGTTATGTGCTATATTGATTCTCATTGAAACGTATTTCCCATGGCATTCTTCTAATGTGTTGCTTGTACTTTTTAAAATGCTACTCAAAAATGGCACTATGTACCATTTTGGTTCCGTGTTGAAAGTTTCTGTTGCCATTATTTCCGTTAATGTGGAATGTCTGTGTAGCATTAATTCGCAAGAGCACGGCCACAACTAACGGTGACAAAATAACAGTTTTCAGGGAACAAAACAGGCCGCAGCCCAGCAATGCCCCATGTAGAGCTGAATCTGATGGACGAACAGGCACTTGCACCTCAAATTCGGACTGCAGTAGTCGAGGCGGTGTCGCTGATGGGGACTGTCCTTCCTCCAGCTCCTATATCTGCTGCATTCGTAAGTATTTACCATAAAAATTATTTATATTTACATTTGTTCTTTCCTTTTTTTAATGGAGCTTGTTTATAATTTCAGCTCAAGCCACTTGCAGTGAGACCATCACGAAAAACAATTCCTATTTCGTGAATTTAAATTACCCGTCCACCATCAACACGTCGGGCAATTGCATCGTCACCATCAACAGAGTTGGGGATAACATTTGCCAGCTGAGGCTGGATTTCGTCGAATTTGAGCTGGCACCACCCATTGGTGGCTCTTGTCGCATGGATCAACTCAACGTGGTCGGAGTCAATGGAATTCCGGTCATTTGTGGCTACAATTCTGGATTGCACGGTTTGTGTATTTATTTATTCTGCGTAGTGAAGGCTGAGCCAAAAGAATGCTCACCTTTCAAAAAAATTTCTCGCTCATTTTTGTGTGCTTCAAATACGTATTATAATTGCTAAAATTGTTTTTCCCCGTTTGGAATTGGTCATCCAATAGTGTCTAAGTTATGTTTAATGATTTCAAAATATTCCGTTTATCTATAAAAAATAAAATAAAAAGTAATAAATTTGCATAAAAAAGTTGAAACAAATTCCGAGGAGGTTGCGTTGCAGGAAAACCCCGTTTTTCTTATTTTTTTTTAAAGTTATGAATAAACACAGTCCCTAGAGGATCACCCTATACGGAAGGAACCTACATGGAAAATAAATCTAGCAATTATAAGTATTTGAAGCAAAAAGGTGTAATTTCTTTGCATTGTGGGCATCTTTTTGGCTCAACCTTAAGGGTTTACATTACAAATATGAGAAATTACAATGCTTTATCTGTTTTGAAAAGTGGAGCGTTTCCTAGACATGCATTTTGGAAAAATTAAAAATGTTTTATTTCGATTTATTTCACTTTGCTTTTTATTTTTGAAGATGAATGTAACGGTACATTTCGCATAACAACAATTCGTTTGGAAAAAAAATGGTCCATTAATTTTCTTTATTGTAAAAGTTGTAAATTTTCTAACAGTCTGCTAATGCATGTTATAGAGCTATATTGTTCTAAATGCGGTTTTAAAAGCATAATTTGTTTACCAAAAGTAAAATATATTACACTTCTCAAGTCCTAGGAAGCTGAATCCCGCGTATTTTCAATGTTTTAGTGTACGTGGACTTCCCTAAAGGTGTTAACTCCGTTCCATTATCCGTTGTCACTACCGGGCATAAGCACAATCGACTCTGGAACATCAAAGTCTCACAGATAGAATGCAATTCACCTTCCATAGGTAACTTATCGCTAATATTCAACGTCTGTTAATATTTCGCTAGCTGGCATTCTTTACATTCAACTGAAATGTTTCAGCACCTTCGGGCTGCTTCCTGTATTATAAGGGCCCTTCGGGCTCCCTAAGAAGCTTCAATTATGACGCCCCTGAGGAATATCGAGGCTATCAGAGCGGACTAAACTACGGCATTTGCTTGCGAAGGGAGTCTGGATTTTGTGGAATTCGTTACAATGTGCACGAACCGTTCGAAGTCGGAGTGGAGCCCAATGCGTCTGAGGTTCGGGCCAACACCGAAGGCACTTGCAACAAAGATTTTCTCATGATTCCCAATGGTGCTCTCGATCTGCAACCCGTAGGCAGCAATCGGTTCTGTGGGAACAGGTTCCACGCACAAGACGGTGCAGCTGACAGTGCTCTAATTTACAGTAAGTATGCATTGGACAAAATTGCACCAGGATATTTTTCACTCTTATTTTTACTTAGTGTAAATCAAAAATTTTTGTCATTTGATTGTCAAGTGTTATATAGGCCTAGGAATAAATTGCCTACTCAATGGACAACTTTTATAGTGAATTTCCTAATTGAATGAGGTCCTTGCGTAAGATTCGCAAACGGATTGAGGGGGTTCTGAGAGAGTATTCGTCTAATTTCCAAAACATTGTGGCAGTTGCTGTTATTTATTGTAATTCTTTTCCTAAATATGGGGAGGTTTCACTCCCCAAATACCTGCCTCTTTTGGTGCTCGGGTAAAAGTATTGTATACCTAAAACTGAGTTATTTCAAAGAAATATTTTCTTCATGGAAAGATGTAATTTAACCTCCGTTTTAAATGGTATTTTTTCATTTTTTTTCTCTAGGCCATTTAATGCCATTTGTAATTTATTACGTGACGGACAAAACCTCGGATTACAAACTCGGTCGGGGTTTCTCCTTAGATTGGCAGCAGACGCCTTGTACGGGTAACTAAATTATAGTTTTTTCGTAGGTGAGTCTTAGTCGTATCTATTCGTTGCCCCATATTACTGCTCGGTTTACCTTTGCTAAGGAGACGCGTGTTTTCTTGCAATTTCTTAGGTTATCTAAGCAACCCGAGGTGCAGCGGGGGTGAAGCAAACACGGTTGATTGAACCACGTTATTTATTGCCTAATTTATTTATACAGTGTTTTCGTACATTTTATAAATCCAAGCTATTAACTGATCATAATTCATTCATCATTCATCTTTTATTCCCCGAAAAAACAACTGAAAAAAGACGGAAGCGTTCCATGCAATAAATCAGTGAGCGCAATTCTTGTTTCAAGGTCGTGGAAAGTCAGTAACCCCTAAAAACCTGAATTTAATTAGGGATTTGAGAAGAGGAAAAGCCTGAATAAGTTGTCAGGGTTATAATTTTAAAAAGTGGCTGCGTGTCATTTGCCTGGAAATTATATACGAAATTTCGTTTCCGGTTTTCACTTTCTCCTAGGTTTAGCGATGTGAAAAATTCGTTGTCTGGTTATCCTTGATAATCAGCTTTTTTTTTGTTAATCATTTGTTGTTTATAGTTGTTTCCCATGAAAATTGTCATTAACTTCTGATAAATAATTTGAGCATTGCTTTAGATACAGTTTGTGCTCGCCATTTCAAATCACAAGAATGTAGGGGAACTGAACTTTTTAAACCATTGCAACCCTGAAACTGATATTTAACGTTCATGTTAAGCTTGCCCAATAATACATTTGTCATTCGTTGTTATCCGCTGGACGGATCTAAATACATTTGCGTGTCATGTTATTGTCAATTTCGGCATATCATGTGCCTGACTGCTGTTCGACTTGTGTGTCTGCATGCATCTGAAAATAAAATATGTACCGTGAAATCAGCAACAAAAGATGTTTACTTCCGACTGATAAAATAATCGGCAAAAATGTTACCAGTGCCTGCTTGACAAGGACAAAAATCTGCATAATATCCGCCTTTGATTTGGGCAGTCTCGCAACGATCTCCCCTCGTTGCCAATGGGGCGCATTGGCGTTTCTCTCTGGTGGGCGCCAAGCAGCAGCTACTCATGCAGTCTTGGTTGAACATACAAGGACTCCCATCTGCACTCTAGAAAGTAAAGAAAAATCATGAAAAATTATGAACTCACAATTAATCACTTATTCTAAAATGCTCTTAGATAAAAATTCGCATTGGCATACATGTATCACGGTGAAGTGTTGCGAAAATTTATTCACAGTACAATTTTTTTCAAAATCGGTTGTCAAAAAAAATGTGAGGATTTCCGGTAGTTGTGGAAATTTGGAATCTAACTGTACCGCCGGTTTTTAGCGTATTTCCTTCTCATTGTATGTGATCGTTCACCTCTATTTAGTTTTCGTACATTTTGTAACAAAAACACTTTGTTTCCCGGAATAGTTTAAATCTACTGAAAAAAAAATTAAACCAAACTTATTTGACGCTAGATTTCCCGCCAAGCTGCATTGAACTAACGTTACCACCCTCCCAACTCCCCGTTTTCTCCCTTCGAATTCTTTTTAATAATCCTTAAATATTGCATTTATTTTAAGATATGCATGCATCAAAGAAACAATGTGCCATTTGTCATTCTCTCTTTCAATTGAAAAGAACAGCAATTTTTCATTCTATGAGAACCGCAATCCGGTACAAAATTCGACAAATCCAATAATTTAGCGCGAATGGTATTGCAATGAGCAATTGCTCAATGCCCATGCCTTGCAATGTAGAGGAGCTCCTAGTGCTTATTGGTGGTTTGAGAGAAATGCATCGTTACAGAGAGACACCTGCAAGACATTGAATCGCTTTTATGCCCTTCACTAAAACGAGGAATGTGTTATAAAAGCGTTTCTCACTTTCCTAGGCCATTTCGATTTGAAATTTGAACTGTGTCCGGTAGTCGACGCCGCAGTGTTTTCTTCGAAAGGTTTTTGAAACCAACGATTCAATGTGAGTAGTACTTTTAATTTGTTTACTATTACTCTATCGATCTACTTAATCTTCAAAGATCGGAAACTTGTTTTGTTTCTAGTATAGTGGCAAAATCCACAAGTAAGTCGCATTTAACATGGCGTCCAAATTGCAGCCAAATTTGAATCGGGCTATCGGCGATTAATTAATACATGGATTAATAATACATGTAATATGATGGTAATTGGAACCAATGCCTATAGAATAATGATGCTGCAACGCGGAAAAAAGTTAAAGAAAAAATAGTTTAATTTTTAATTTAATCGCTATTGTCCCACATGTAGGCCTACTCTCATGTGAAGTCTCTGGACTCCTGAAGTTTAGTAACACGTGGTGCTGGACATTTCTTAAGACTCGTTAAACTTGTGAGCTACATGTGCTTATTTTCAAGAAAGGAATAACCTAGGCTAAGGGTTGGTTTGATTGTGCTCCATAATAATTTTTTACTGACATTAGTATGGTTGATGTGTCAAATTGCTCCAATTGATGGGCCAGCATACTGATCACACCAATGGTTAATTTTGCTCAAATTCCCTGAGGTCTCAAGGCTCTCATTTTTCTAACAGTGAGCAATTAAGCTTTTGTGACAAGAGCTAGTAGTACTCCTTAGCATGCACTTACCTTTGGTTCTGTGTCTGGTTCTACCAAGCCAAACGCCATTGGTTGTTGCGGTTCAAACGGTAATTCTCTCTTAGATTTAGTGTTTTGAAGTACAACGGAGGGCGCTTGATCTGTCTCGAGCTCGTTTTCACTGTCATTAGCAATGATTGAAGTCATACCAGAACTGACACTTGCGTTTTGTGAATTGGAAGGGATGCTTTGCAGTCTTTTGCTATCCTCCTTATTAGGCTGGCAAGCACTCAACAGACAAATGACAAACTTAAAAATGCTCAACAACTCCATTTTGGTACGCTTTTTATGGTGGTATCCTATCTGATATAACTTCAAACACTCGTACAACGTGCCCACCGTCTGCTCTAAAATCTGGTGTAAACTAGCCAGAAGTCTGCCTTGGCACTAAATAAAATTCCCCACCTGCAAGATTAATTCAGCAAATCAGGTGCCGATAACGTCATAGGTTTTTTGTGCTCCTGTTGTTTGATTGTTGAGGAAAGATTTTGAAACGAGACACACCCACAGAAACGTTCCCATTCCAATGCGTGTGCAAGGGATGAATTAAACACCCCTTGATAATTTGAGATCTGAGCAGTGTGGATCCTGACGAAGGAGGAAAGAACCTTAAGGGCAGGAGGAATGCGAATTCCTTAACAACCTACCTGGTGTCAATTTACAAGTTGGAAAATACAGGGTGGTTTTCACTTGAAAATTGGAAAGTGCTTAGTTTATAACCTAATAAGGTTCATTTTTCAAATTTCTAGATTGACGGTCATTTTTATTTATAGCTTTTGGTTGTAACTTCACGATGTTATTAGTGAGTTGTGACCTGATTTTAATCATAAATTGCACTCTAGCAAGAACTTTTAACTATTTAAAATTTGCACGCAAGTTGACCTTCGTTTTTTGCCTCTTATTTGCTTCTTGTATGTGCTCTTATTCGATTTAATAATGTTTGGTAAGAAAAGAATAATTTTAGACTTTTTAGGAAATACCTGCAATGCAAAAATTCCTGAGGAAACTTCTGGATCAGTTACTTAAGTATCATTACTATTCACTGCATGTTTGATTAAATTATTTTGTTTTATAAATAAACTGGAATTGTTTAAAGTAATTAATATAAAATTGGTAGTGCACTAGCGTACAACCAATTCTATATATGAAAAATATTTAGTTGAGTAGTGGTAATACATCACCGAACCAGAAAATCCTCATTTTTTTGTATTGCAGGTATTTGCTCAAAACCTCTGTCAGCCTTAATTTAATATTCCATGACATTTGTGTGACAGTTCTTTTAAATTGTTATTTTAGGCACCAGGTATATACTCCTTTTATAAGGGATTATTAAGGGCAAATTAATGTTTGTATGATCCAAGTTGGTGCAGGTGATATTTACTGATATAAAACACTTTGGTAATGAACTCACAAGATATAATCTTGGGGACCATATCAATGCTTAAGTTCATAATGAAGTCATGGTTTAAGTTACTTCATACACGTTTCTTTATCATACTGCTTATTTGCCAAATAAAGGCAAAAGCGTATTAGCTGTTTCAATTTTTTCAGCATTAATTAATTCAATGCTAAATCGTTAGGCATGAAATCATAATAATTTCTGTAAGAGAAAAAATGATCCATTGGTGATAGCAAATAGTCACAATATATACATGCCTTGCAACAAAACTTGAATAGAATACAGAAATGCTTTTATGCTTACAATTATTATTCATGTTCCAATTCCAGTGTTCTGGAAATCAAATCCTTGTTACACATTATATTTACATCAGATCAAATGATGAGGTGCCGTTTAAAATAAAGATGCACAATGCATGTGACGATGGGTTATTTTGTGCAGTTTTTTTTTCATCAGAAATACCTCCCAATTAAAACTTAAGTTCAATGAACCAATGAAATTCAATGTCATTGGCCGTTGCATTGTTTTTATTATTAAAAAATAAAGAGTGAAAGATGGAGGAAGAGTGGAGAGGTTTTAAGGAAATTGGAACCGATGTAAAATGTTTAATGTGAAAATTGTCATTTTTGAAAATCCACCTTACAATAAAAAAGGTATGCACTAATCAACAGGTATGTTTAATAATCCCCTATCACACAGTAGAAAACTTGCCCACTTTCTGAAACTTTTTCCACAGGGGGTCATCCTCTTTCAATGCAAAGGTTAAATTGGCCACTTGGTAATAATTAGGGATAATCTGAATATTATTAATGATTGTTTCTAACATGTGGGCTCGCTCTGCCTGAATGGAAGCAAAGGCGCTTGCACCATCCCCTCGCATATGCGTAAAGTGGACATGTAAATGATAATACGAAGGATGGTAGTGGAGAAAGGCGCGTAAGTGGTGCTTGTCTACACCAAATCTGTGTTTTATAGCAGCCTGCAAAGAGAACAAAACAAAAAATGCATTATATGAGAGATGCTTGCAAAAATGCATTAACGTTAGGACACATTAATTGCTTCAATTATGTGAAATATCTACAGTTGTAAGATCACCTAAATAGCAACATGATGGGTTTGCACCCAAAGTATTGAATATGTAACACTTAGGGAATTAACTAATAAATGGCATTATTTTTTGAAAACCTCTAATTGGCTACTATGAAAACGGAAAAGAAAAATGAAAATATCATTAATTTAATTTTTATAATGGACAAAACTTTTTTTTAAACATTTAAACCATTAAATCGCAAATAATCAATTTATGGTGCAAGGTTGGATTTATCAACTAGCCTATTTCGTTGCTTATCTTAAGATTTTCTGCTAATGATGCTTATTGTCATGATTTCACTTTTATGACTACAGTTAAATACCAGGTATATATTGTGATCAGATGAATTATAAAAATCTTGAAGCAGAAGTTTAAAAGGAATGCATTTAAAAATATCAGGACTTTTATGAAAAACATAAAAGGGAATGTATTCGTTCCTTTAACTTACCACAGCTTTTTTCTGAATGTTTTGCAAAAGAGGTACATGGGTGTTATTCAGCTCCCTAATCGATGTGATCCCTCTTTTATGTACAATAGCCACCAAGTACAGTTCTTCGACCTTTTCTAGATTCCATTTCATGTCAGGGAGTAAAATGAAGCCTAAATCAGGATCAGGATCTTCGAACACAATGCGGTCTTCCTCACATTTGTGTACCAAAATGTTTTCCACCCACTGAAAAGAGTAATGAAATGAAATATAATTTAAAAAGTAGTTTAAAAACTTATTAAAAAGAAAAAGCTTTTGCAATACCTGTAAACTGGTATGAGCGATGTCATCAATCCATGGCTTGGTAATATTTGAGTAGTCTTTTGGTGTTTCCACGACCAAACAAGCAGGTGTTGAACGATACTTTTCCACGTGTTTCTCTGTTGCTGGGTGAATAATTGTTGCTTTGACACCTGGACAAGAAAAAAAATTCAATTAGTATGACGGATTTAAACAAAGTATCCCAAAGTATTCAACTGAATCATAAAAAATTTTGCCTGTGATTATTAATCATATTGATAGTAATGTCAATACATTTATGCATTTATTCTTTGAAATATGTGATACTATCAACAATTTAATTAATTTTAGCGAATCATTGCCGTCTTCGCTGTTTATTGACTTATGAATATCCTTCCAAATTATTTGTAAACTAGTGTTTGTAAATGATAATTTCTAGCGCCAGAAATATTTGGCAAGAATTTATCCCATCTTCATCTTCAACAATATAAATGTAGCTCAAAGCTTTTTTCAAGGGCTACAATTTATCTTTACTACTTATGTATATAGAGCTTGTTTGTCATTAGATACATTATGGACATAATTTATTTCATTGGTCAACCAACTGGACTGGCCGCTGGCGATACAAACGCCATCTATTCTTGGTCGGGTCAATCAAATGTCTTCACCCCGTCCTGAACAATGTAAGAATGCCTGTTAAATAAATGCATAATTATGCCCCGCAGCAAATCGATAAAGTAGTCGTTCCGATCATTAGAAAAACTATGGAAAATCTCTTAATGATAACGATATCTTATCACAAATCGTTCACTTAAATGTCAAAGAAAAGTGTCTGGTGGCACCCTGTAATCTCCGCTCATTTCCTCCAG
>JAQIXS010001813.1:0-26676 GCA_034700785.1 Rossiulus vilnensis | reverse complement strand
GAGAAAGCTTCATCGGAGCTTTTCTACATTATTTATTATGCCATTTGGAACATTTATGTAAATTACTACTCCTAACATGCCGTTCTTTATAAAACTCCTCTATGTTAATAACAAATGGAAAAGGTTTCCATACGAGTAAATTGCATACAGATATACAGAAACAAAGAGGAATAATATAAAAGATCAGCCTACGCAGATAAGTAGCCTATTTATGGCACATTTTCAAATTTAGAAAATATCTTCAGTTTTTAGCAAAGCGCGAGTTTTTTTGCTAGCTGATTACACCTATCGGCCACACTTGATTAGTGGCATCATGTTTAGTTTTGTACTAAAAACAAACAAAAAACCTTACAACCAAGAAACGATTCATTCTGTACATATATAATATATTCTAATAACAATTTAAAATTGTCAGCTATATTTCGAAAACTCTGTCCGGTCTTTACACATGGACAGTTCCCTATCGACAACGACAAAGGCTGTTAGGGGATATCAACCCTATAAGCCTATATAAATATTGTTTAATTCTGTAAAATAGAATATAAGTGAGTAAAAATACATCATACATCATTTAGCTATACAATGCTCCGTAATGTAAGATTTAATCTATTTTAATATTCGTGACTTTGACATTATTTTTTTTATTTCTTTTTCTCTTATAAGTAGCTACATTACTGTCGCTTAAGAACTGGTCCAATAAAATTATTGATGGATTTTGATCAATGGGAAGATGTCGGTCTTGAATATTAATTGGTATATTTCTTGTTTTTCTTGCATCAACAAGTCCCCATACATAAAACTGCTTCATTTTAATATTCAAAATACGTTACGTATGTAAGAATATATTAGGAATCTAACATAAAAGAAAATATGCCTTTATATTATAAATGGGCATCACTAGAAACAAATCAACCATTCCATTAAGCGGAGAAATTATGTTAAGCTTTAACTTATAAACAATCGTCATTAATGGCTAATTTTGACTGCCATTAAATGAAGCAGTGCTGCGAGACGCACGTAAACACCGACGTAAATATTATTTAACGATGAAATTTCTAAATCTAGTCTAGCCAGCGAAACGCATAATTCACTTAATAGTAAATGGGTCAAATGATAGTGATAAATTGAACGGATTGTCGTAGATGCAATTGTTCAAGCTTTAGATTCAATTTTTTTTCTCTTAAAAGGCTAGTATAAAATCTGATGTTGTTTTTTATTTTTATAACCTATACAAAATTTATAAGGTCAATATTTATTATTGTATATTTTGTCATTTACAAATTTCAAGGAATAGTTTAAAAGTACATAAAACATAACTGACATCATCCGGACATATACAGTGTGTGTCATTTTCAGTTGTTACAGAAACTGACAAACAGCGTGAAATTATCATAGCACATGCACTTGGTAGGCCCAATGCAATTTTCCGTCAAGTGCATGCAATTTTTATTTGCTTTTGCATTTCTGACTCAACTGCTAAAATTATGTGTCTGCATCAGAACACACAATAACGAACGAAAACTATGCGTGGGTTACATACTGTGCAAGACAAATAGGCTAATGCATTAGCATTATTTCTGCCTAAACAAATGAATGCATATGAAGCTCAATTTCATCACACATCACGCATCATCTCATATTTCTTTATGAACAAATGGCTCTGACATTTCAAAGAATACATTTTTCCAATAATCGTTGACGTGTGATTTCTAGGTTTAGCAGTTTCCGAGAGCTGATGAACAACGCAAAAAAACAACTTTGATACGTCACACAGAAGCCTATTAATAAAACTAAAATTAGTACTGATTATGCGAGATTATTTCAGGCATCAATTAATACGGTTCCTTGTTTTTTTCATTGGCTAGATGGGCTTTTGTATTATGTTTAATTAATGACAATTACAGTCTTCATCTAAACATATAAATACGGTATTTTTAAACTTTGTTGGAAATCAAAACAAGGATAAAATCATCAAAAAAATCGTTAATGGCTTGTATTCGTTTGCACGAATGGGTCAACAATTTTTATGCCATACTTCGGTGCAATCCATTGCGCATTCAGGAAATGCATTTGTCCATCTAAACTTCTAAAAGGAGCTGGAATTATCCAGCATAGCTTTAACAGCTGCGTGCCTAGTTACGTAAATGTCAAGGACAAAACAGGATGGGTCTTTTATACCAAATATAAGCTACCACGGTGGTGGATTCAAATACTACTACAGTCGTGCCAAAATTGTTTATGCAATGTCTGTGACGCTGTTGTTGTTGTTGTTATTGTAGTTTTAAGGAAGTCCATATAGCTTCCAAACATGACCCAAAAGGACCAAAACCGATAGAAATGTAAATGTTGGAGTCAATGAATATGTAACGTGTCTTGGGGTTATTCTTTTATGCATGAGGGGAAAGGACACCTAAGTGGCAGTGTGGCATTTACCGTAGGCCGATACTTGTATCAATTATAAAATGACTGCTCAACTTAGAAAAACGTTTATTTTTCAGCTCAAAACAATGAGCCAGCGTCGAACCGCTTTATCTCTTTAGTTAGAAAAGCTGAGACAAGAGGCAATTGTTAAACACCCAGCTATGCGTGCGACAACGACTGAATTACCAACATGTTTTTAGTTTGTTCGCTATAAAGGCTCAACAAATTTATTATCGGATTTGGCATAATCAAAGCAAACTAGGTGCATTTCCACAGACATAATTTAATAAAACGTCAGTTGTGATAATGGAAAGCAAAATCGCAGCCATAGTCATGCAATCCAGCAATCAAAGCCTGGCCAAGAAAATGTAATCTACCTGAAAGCAATAAAGTATAAATTACACACGGACCCATTTTTCCATTATTTGGTTTGATAAAAAGCCAAAGTACAATGCTACATTAATGGAGAATGTAAATTTAACAGTCAACGACTATAAATGTCAAATTAACCAGCCGTACTTTTCAGCAATGGAATATTTTTCAACCATGCCTATTTGGAGATCATGATATACAAACCACATTCGCTTCATAAATAAAGTAGATACAAAATAGCAACCAAAGTAAAAAAAAAAAACGCAAATAGATTCTCGGATTTCATTTAGCGACAAAAATCAGCAATGCGCACACTCGTTATTTGCATCTTGGAGCAGATAAAGCATCAATTTAATTTCAATTACCGTGATGTACTGTTCAAATATTTAAACTCAAGTTTCATACCGCCAAGGAAGGGAGAACAAATTAAATACAAATGAATACAAGTGAATTCAGCATTTCGTGGGGCAAATTCGAAGCATATTTGAGATTATATGACTCAAAAAGCGAATGTTGATTGCGATAGCATGATTTCTTTACATTGCGATAATGTTGCTATTTATTCCTCTCAAATTTCAAGATTTTTTCCCTTTGCTTGCTCCACACAATGTGGAAATATAGGCGGTTATATTCCCATGCACTGTAACCAACTTATCTAGTAATCAAATAGTTTTACTGTAACGATTACAATGTTACGTCAACGTATCCTTATGCATCTTGCGCATCGGTACCTTTCCATATGATGACAAACATTACCATTAAAACCCAAACTATAACAAAATGCAATTATGCTTCCATGACCTGGTTCGAGGCTTGTTTATCCAATTAATTTACGATCATTAATAAAATTGAAAACCGCAAAGGGGAAAATATACACTATAATAAACGATTAAAAAGCTTACTCGCATCATTGAAACTTGATTTTGTTTTTACAGATTCTGCACCAAGAATTTCATAATTTTATTTGAATATTTATAACATTATCCCTGGCACATCAAATGGTTTACACGCGATAAACTTATCGTCGATTTTTTTATGTTATAATATTGCATAGGGCGTCTCCTAGGGAAATTTTGGCATATTTCTGAACAATTTAGTAGCATAATGTAAGTTTTAGGACAACAATATCTTCCAAGCCATCATATTTTAAAAGGACAATTAGGCGAAAATATAGGTAAAGACGTCCAGAGCGGATTGAAAAATTACAATGGCCTCCACAAAAGATAATCAATGAATCGCTCTAACGAGAGACGAAAAATACGCCTTTGCCTACAATACCGTTCTGACATATCGTAGGCCTACAATTTAACTACACTATTTAAATAAACTCATTGCTTAGCTATCGCTCATCGTCGAGGATTGTAGATTTCTTTAGTGACACTATACGTGTTCAATTAATATGGTACTCACTTTCTTTTTACAAAACTTTCATTCATATTGAAGTTAAAAGTTCTAAGCTTTCCTAAACGGATAAACGGTAGCGCTATTCATAAGGAGCTCGGCTCATTAATTGATGCAATTAACTAATCAACGTTAATAGCGTCCATCCATCTGCATTAACAGAAATTGGGTCGTATAAACGTAATAGACATGCATTAATATTAATTCGATTTTCTCGACAGACAATATCCGAGAGGCCGATCAGCGTACAATTAAATGATTTCTTCCTATAGACCTACTGAGATTTTCTCTCACTTACACCAAAATGAATTTCTCACACAATCACGTGACGTCTGGCCTTTGCCCACACATGTCTTTATACTGCATGTCGCTCTGAAATTCCAATATAATACAAAAAGTTGTGATTATGCAGTGGACATTCAAAACCTATTAAGCGAGCAGGGTTGAAAATTTCCAAACTCCAAAAATTTACGACATGCACGCATTTTGATAATATAATTAGCTTAAATTCAACTATTTGTTCATTTCTCATTTAGTATTATTATAATTATACATGTACATAGTAGAATTGTGTGGGGAAATGATCTGATCGCACGCTTGGATGACGAAATAGCAAAGCATTTTCAGAATATACAGATGAATACTATTCCTGATGGATAGAACATACTGGAGGCAAAAATCGCATTAACCTCACAAAACGAGGACTTGTGGTGCCAAAAATACCAAGCGTTATTCTGTGTTTGGTTTTATGCCATTTTGAAAGCAATATCGATACGTGGCTCGTGACAGTTGGTTTAAATAGCCCATGATCATTTATTCACTTCCATGAAATTTCAAATTAAATATAATTCGCCATCCTCCGTTTTCAACGCGCACCTCATGATAAATGCCAAAATTCCATCATTTTGATATTAGGATGATATGGCATAGGGTAAGAAGCCAATAGATCATGGACTACTATAGAGGAATGGGGAAAAATAGGAGAGGGAAGTCAGTATACATTAAAGAAATTCGTAGAGGAGGCGAGGTGGAGTCCAATTAACGGAAAAATGGGTGCACGATAACCCACAAGGCGCCATCTATTTTTCACACATACACAGTATAATAGTTTCTACGCATTAATAACTGCAATGATGGAAGGCTGGCACGAAATGTGATGTTGAGGGGCGGTGTGAGCTAATTGGCTACAGAGGAATAATTGAACGGCATTCTTGAAGTGAGAATAATGGAAAGTAATGAATAAATATTGAAAAATTAACTTCATGCACACATGGGTTCACAGCGTTAAACAACCATAGTTCACTAGACCGTTATGTAAGAGTCGATTTATTTCTATGATTAAAATATGAAAGGTGAAAAAGAACATCAAGCCCGCGGCAAGAACACCCTAATGAGGGGCTATACTAATACGAGCGCGATGAAATTTCATAATTGATAATTTCCAACGCGTTCCTCATGCAGGCTTTGTAAATATACAAAATGCCGGGTTTGTTATAAAATTTACAAATTACTTCCCTGACTATCCCCGACTTTCTCTGACCAATCAAGTAAATTTCCCTGACTTTTTGGAAATAAACTGTAGCAAAAACTATTATACAATGACATAAAGGGGGTATTCATTAATAACAACATCAATTTCTTGCATAATTTCTGGGCAATTGCATTTTTACTAGTAAAATTTATATTTAGAACCAATTTAAGCGTTGGTTTTTTCTGTGCATTTCCAACTCAAACTTGACTAAAAATGTTACTAATGTAGGCAGGGCCGTGTAGAGCGTGTGACGGGAAATTTAGGCCCCTTTGTCAAATGTCAAACTGCTCATTAAGTCTGTTTAATCGGTTAATCTTAGACTGCATTTTTATATTATACATCATTTTAAAAACATATACGAACATTTTTCTAAAATCGAATAAATTAATCATGGATTTTTGTCTATATTTAAATATAATGTTTATTCGACATTATTATTAAGACAACGCTCAAAAACTAGTGCTTGAATATGGATTTTGGGCTACATTTCGAATATACCATGTTTTATAAGTACTGCAAATCATGTTAACGCCGCAGGCGAAATTTGTTTATCCGTGTAAAGCACCTTTTATTGGAATTACAACTCAAAATTCCGTGCATTTCCATTAGAATTCTTCCTGACTTTCCCTGATTTTCGAGCAAAAAACGTAATTTTCCCTGACCACTTATCTCTTCCTTGACATTCCAAGTCTGCATTACATTTGCAAATGCGTTACCTTAACATCATTTCAGAAAAGCAAACCTGGATCTGGATTTGCAAATGTTAGTATTGTCGATATCTTTTTTTCCTCCATTTATAACCTGTTAATCTCTAGATAATGTTTAATACAAAAAAAGGAAACAAAGCTCCCCCAAATCAAGTTGATCACACGCTCTTACGTTTATCTGTTTACTTAATCGTTTCGGAAGTGTCTTACGCGATCAATTATAGCTTTCGCATCACCGAAGTCTTAAGCGTTGAATGAACCAAGGAAATTCGCATAACATATATTGTACTGTAGAGTGTAAAACGAAAGGATTTGTCAGGTTTGACAACTTTCCTCCAGGTGCCTCCAGAGTTCTCCAAAAGTAACCCAAGCCGAGTCAATAACCCCAGACAAATCTGAAACTGACCCATCCAATCACAGAGAGCGAGCGCTCCATTAAGTGTCCCAAAACCCTAAGTTATGAGGAAACTGCAGATTTCCGGGAAATGCTTAAAAGGGGCAATTGAACCCCAGGCTAAGTACGAAAACAATAGAAAATTATTACCATATCCTTAATAAGTTTAATAGTATCGCAATCTTAATAGTAAAATTGATAGCTCAATGGTTAAGTTCTAGTTGAACCCTCATAAATTGCTTTTATTACCTCCACCTCGAAAATTAATTACCTCAATCTTAATTTTAATTTGATCATTCTAAAAGTTCATTGGCACTTAACACTTTCCTGATTAACTATAAAGTATTATCATTTGGAGTAACAATGTTAATTATGAAATATCTCATCAGAGCGGTCCCAGATTTGCATTGCCTTTTCGAATACAACCTTCGGTGAGAATTCATTGCGTTTAAGATGAAATATGACACCAGAATTTACATCAAAACGTTAGTTTGCAGTTGAGCTACACATTTTTAGCAAATTTTGCAATTATAAACAATAGCTTAATCCTTCCCCGTTACAGAATTTGAAGTTCATGCCACATTTATAACATTTCAGTGACAACTTATTAATCCCATCATGAATTTCGACAAATTTAACATCTTAAAACGTTAATTAAATTGCGACAATAATGGCACAATTTAACAGCCATGTTTCCCATCCTCCTGGTGTTTAGAGCTTTATCAGGAAATTCTATTAGGCTTACCCAATATTAATCCCGCGCCTAGGGAATAATAAATTTAACTAGTTCATCAGAAATTTCCTTTAAAATAATTATTCTCAAGCAAATTTCAACTAAAAGCCTTGATACGTTCGATCTCCTCACGTCTTTATCTTTCATTATTTTGACAGTATGAAAGTAGGACGAGCCCGGTGGGGCCATCTTACAAAGCGCTTAGGTCTGTTTTTACTTATGGCCAATTACAGCGATGTATGAGCGACAATACAGCTTTAATTTTAATTACGGAGATCTTAAGATGATGGCTTAATTATCCCACTAAACGCAGGAAAGGCTTTGAAAATGAAAAAAATGATAATCAGATTAATTCGACATTTGTGCATATTGTGAACATCGGTTAATTAAAATTGCGGGGTTAACTTGCTATTAGCAATTTCGGGTTTCTTAACCAAAGGCGAAATTAAAATTGAAAGGCATGAAATAGATTTCATGAAGCAACTTTAGGGTCTGACCACAACAGAGCATTGCTCTCATACTTATACGAAAGCAAACACTTCACCGTATTTAAGAACACTTTAAAGCCAGCAGTGACATCCGTTTAAAGAAGTTTCACTTTTCCATGTTCAATAAACTACGTCAATTGCTATGAGTGCTAAGCATTACAGTATATTGTTCAATTAAAATTCAATTCCACCATTTGTAAATATTTGTCGACCCTTACGACCGCCGGATTAATAGGTACTTAGTCGATTACTTACATGCTTTCATTGTCAGTATCCAGATCACGCAATTGCTGTTTGCAAAGCAGGTTTAATGAAATAGCAGGACACGTTGAAATTCGCCAATACTAATCGCCGAATGATATGCACAGATATCTAGTCAGTACTACAATAAATTTCTAACATGTTCTTACCACGCTCGTACCTTCGATCTACTAATCTTGGTGCTCCAAACTTTGCAGCCTTGTCACGGTCAAGCTAAGGTTATTGCGACCGGTTTTTATGCTAAATTGGAGAAACTCGTCCAGAAATACGTTTGGCTTTGTTGTTCTTGGATCACGCCCGAATGTCAAAATTATCAAATTGTCGAGAATGAGGGCAAGGAAAACTAATTATATTTGCGATGAAAATACCTGAATCGAAATTATTAGAGTCGTATCAACTAATTCATTGCCTAACCGCTAATTTGGTATACTTTTTTTGTCAATAAGTTATTTAACCACGACCACATAAACACGGCGAATTTTCAAACGACCGTAATTGTTCTTATCATCATCAAAATTGTCCCCAATTAAACCACTGACGTATTTTCTGAAACTCAAGGTAAGGTATTTACAACGAAAAACGATGTTGAAACTAATAATATTGCATACAGTGTACATTTACATGTACATGTACAGTGTATGTAGGATGCGTAATGAACGATTATATTATCCTATAAGATGAATTTAAATATAATATAAATTCCCCATCCTTCTTTCCTTTGTGCTATCAGAAGACTAAAAATAAAGCCAAGCTTTATACCAAGTTATTTCATTTTTGAAACAAATTTTCCCAACATGGGTGCTTTGAATACGTTCAAAACATACAGATGGCTAACCCAGCACAAAAGCGCTCACGTTTGCTCTTATTAGTTGTAAGAAAAGCAAATGTGTGATGTTTTGGCTGTTTTGAAGACAACTGTTTACTTGTATGCTTGAAGAGCTTATACGCAAAATCACGTGTAGGAAGATTCGTTGCCCTTACGCTGCTATGCTTGTACTCCCACGAAGTTTGCAGTTTGTTTCCAATTACTCCCAAAAAACAACCGCAACGGGTTGCATGTGCTTCAATGACCTTTGTCTTCTGACTTCACCAAGAAGGTACATTAACTGGTGAAGCCAGGTGGTAACGTCAAAATAAATAACAGAGCCGCCACCGCAAATTATTTACTGCTGACCCGCCAGACCTGCACATTTTTCGGCTCTGACTTGTCTTTTTTATTACGCACTGGCCGTGCAATCTTGCATTGGACGAGACATAGTTTGAAAATGCTGCTAAGGATAATACTAACTTCTTGCTCAAAAGAACTACTCCAAACCATCTCTTGCATTCTGTGCACACGCTGCCCGAAGCATCAACAAAATCAAGAATAAACTAATAACAGTTAATTTAGAGAAGATGGCATCTAATGCAGTAAATATAGGACATAAAGGAGTCATAAAAGTGCTTGGAGCATGTCATTATTTAGGAAGCAATTAAAGTGTGGCCAAATCCGAATTAGTTAATTGCGCTTGCAAACACGTTTATTTGCATGCAACGATGCGCATTTTCACTCGGATGCAATGAAACGATCTGCATTGTACCAATTGATTAGAACCATGAAAATACCTGGAACAATGCAGTACGATATCCACGAATTCAACAACCACCGACAATAAGGAATGTTGCGCAACACTTTCACTTAAAAAATATTGTTTCTACAAAAACGTTTTAGATGACTAATTTTTATCTTGAATAAAAGCTGTTGCCGAAACTATCTCAGCCAACCATTTTACGATATGGAAGCTTATCGCTTACTAAAGTAACTTAAGATTTATTGTAGGGATTCTCAGGATATTTTAATTTGGACTAGACTGCATGTTAAATCCATTCACGTTTTATACGAACTTATTATAGAAACCAGAAAACAACTTTAATGGAAAATATAAACAGACTTGTTCAATGCACTGCAATTAATTTTTAAATATAACACAAATTAATCATGTCAAAGAAATAAAAAATATCCAGATATCGGGATTAAATTTATTTGAACGCTAGTCGCATTATTTTCTCGTCGTATATCAAGATTATGAAACACTCTTTTCTTATCACAGTCTTCTGAAAGTCTTTCAATTTTCCTTTTTGTTTTTTCAAATTTAAAAGTTGACATAAGTCGGTGCAATAGCATCCAATTACATACGTTTAAAAATTAGATAGTTGTAGATTTAGGTAAGATGTTTTGGACGTCGCAACAGTATCACTTGTGCTCGTAAATACACAGCTGAGTAGCTGTTACTGTAAATTATATCGGTATAAGTGATTGCTTTGTTGAACCATTTTTACTTTATAGTGCAATTGAAAAACGCCACACACACAAAAAAATAAAACTTCACTGCAAACGCAAGAAAATTTCTGCCTTTAAACTGGCAGCAGCTTTAATACGAAGGAATAAAACCTTGAAAAAGCAATGTAACAGCAACATCTCCTTTCAAGATCCCCATGTATATTCTGGAAGGGCAAATGAAACGAATACATGCGTAGTACGTTAAATGTACTGAATATTAACGGAAGGATGAATCACGAATCAAGAGTGAAGTCGGTCCTACTCCACTGTAATTTAATCTTCATGAACCAAGGTCATATGTCGGAGTAACAAGTGTATTTACTCTTGAATCAGCACAATCGAAAAAAATTGCACGCACAATACTACACAATTTTTTATGTACATGTATTTTCCAAAAGTATGTGCTTCCCACTTACAGCGAAGATCATTGCACCTAATTCCCTAGTTAGACGTTTAATCACGACAAAAGAGCGAGACATAATGCCTCTCGTGATGTCATTACACATATTGCAAAATGCCCAATTTCACCAATTTTTAATCTGACACGACGTATGCTTTTAATTTCTGCGTTAAATTTTTGATGCGTTGTCATACAGTATATGGCAATTTAAAATGTAGTCATAATATATTATATCTTAAGGCAATTATAACTAAAATATGTAGACACTGCGTAATGCCAAACTGTTATGACCAAAATAGCATGGTCTTACAATACAAGTTAAATCATCGTATTCGACGCTGTTATACTAAAGACTAACCTGCTACGACAACCAGACCAATGTGAGCGGAAATCCAGACACCATTAATGTGGACCGCTTAACGTTTAATTTATATTCAAAAGCATCTTAGAGAAAATGTGAAAACTATGAAATAATTTCTTCTGGTCGCATTTCAGTCAATTTACATTCTGATCCCCAGCGGTAGGTTATAAATACTAGCACACGTTGCATTGACTATAGCGCAATGCCTAGATTTTCGGCATCAATATCTGCAAATGTCTCCAGTGGCAAAGCCAACGTCTACACGCCCATTCAAATTTGAGTTGTGATAAATCGCGCCTAGCAAACAGCTGTTTCAGTGTCAGCAAAAACTCATTTTATAGATACAAGTACTGTTAAGTAATTCTCACTGTTGTGCTAACAGCAGTTGCATAACTTGCGTCACTTTGTTACTTATCCACATTTGAAAAAGATGAATTATGGTCAACGCAACCTTTAATCCTTTGTGTCCTCAAACTCTTTTCGCCAACCCTTGCTCGCAAAATCTTTGTATCGCCGTCTTTAACTTTATAGAGACAACAATATTCTCGACAGCATGACACGTTATATCCATCATCTAATAGTAGCTTCAGTTCGCTACATTTATTGTCCGTATTGTGATAATTACTATCAAAAATTTTTTTAATAAAAGTTTCTTGAAATACTTGTTTATTTAGAGTAGTTCTGGTCTGTGCAGGGTGCTTAAAGTCATATCAGATGCTGGCAAGCACAGTCACGAGTATAATCCTTAAGAATATTTTCTGCTGGAGTATTAAAAATGAAATGATTTACTTCTTGGCAAAGCCTTGAACACCACAACATAGGAAGCAAAGAGTTGTGTATAGTTATGCAGTTCATCAGATTCTGCTATTCCTGTAGGTTCCCATTTGGAAAATGTATGTACAGAAGATAAGAATGTATTTCGTGAAAAAGCATCCTGAACCAGTGTTATCAGGAATTCTGGTTAAAGTGCATGTCTTTTTGTGCTTCCATTGTTTTCTAAAAAACTCGGATGAAAGCCTCTGATTGTACACCAAAGTGCTCACTATATGTTTTATTATTAAATAACATTAATAATCAATCTACACGTTAAATTTATTCATAATGATGGGCCGTATGTTAATGCAGATATGCAAAAATGAGTCGACCAAACACATGATATCTTCCAAACTTAAACTGAACTTTCTGAAACTGAATTTAATTTTTCACAAAAAAGTGAACGAATTATTTTTTTTAGCTGTAAGATGCTGTACGCAACATTCCTCTTGAAATTAACAAAAAAAAGATTTCATTGCTTATTACACGATATTAACTAATGGTAATAACAGGGTTATTTTTTCTGTTTATCTTGTCTCAAAGAATGTTTCAGAGATAATCTAAAGAAACAACAAGTGAAAGTGCAATAGCTCACCACGTTTTTATATTTAAATCGACAAACTGCATTATGTCTCCAACGCTACGTGCAAGACTAAGGAATACTGAAAACATTTCCGTGTGGTTGAGCTTCAATCAGCTTTTGACCATCGCAGTGCATTCCAGCAATATTGTCAAAGAGCGCTTGAGCATGAAATATGCAACAAGGCCATTGCTTACGACATTGCTTACGAGATGTAAGCTACTCCACTGATATTGGAATACTCAAGGTCCTATAAGGAGATGAAATCACGATAACGAAAAATGGGTTCAGAGAAATAAACGGAATTGTTAAATAATTCAGAAATAGCGTTGAAAAAGCAGGAGAACCAACACTGTACGTAAGCCATAAATAAGCTTTCAATTTGATTCGGTTATGAAAGAAGAGGGAAAAAACGACCGGCGTGCAACCTATATCGGAAATATGGATTTAAAAAGCCATCAATAAAGGAGTGTCGAGCTCTCCCAGCAATAATTTAAATACACGCAGTCACAAATCTAATATAAAATTGTAAGCTTCAGCAATAATTTAAGCCTAGCATCTTGGTATAATGTGCATGACATCGAAGTCGAACGAAAATCTTGAGCACATCGTGAAGTACACTACCATACTGTCAAAATATCGGATGACAATGCTTCTATAACGGATTCAATGAACGATTATTGGTTTAGATTTGCATACTATTGCATACCTGGCCTTGACGGTTGCTAGGGCGCTTCCACACGTCATTAAAGCTACGAATTTTATCGTCTTTACAAAGCATGCAGTCAGCTTGATTGATATGGACGTTTTCTTTTTTTCTTTTTTTGAAAATTCTTTGTCATGACTTAATTTCTTATCAAACCACCCTTACACTCAGTAATTACTGGTCATGGTCTGCGTTCTTAGAAAGCAAGCTCTTTAGGTTAAGCCTGTTCAAAATGCCAAACAATGAAAGCGCTTTGAAATGAAGCTTTGATCATCATGACACTTTAGGGTGTCGTGATGCCTTTTGTCGGGCATGAATGAAGTTAAATTGGCAATTAGCTTGACCACCACTCTCCTCATCGAACGAACAACCAAAATCAGGGCAGTTTTAACAAATTGTGCTGGTCTATTATATCATTGCCAACACGGCGATCAGTAGAATTACAAACCTGCTTTGTATGGAGAATGGCACTGAACATGTTTGTCCTGTCCGCTCTTACAATAAAATCCAACTATTGGCTATTAAAGGCAAGACTGAGGATTCACGCACGCTATCTTGATCTAAAGATCTTGTTCAATTTAGCAGCCAACCAATAAAAGTGAGCATGTTAATTTCCATATGCTAGCATAAATTCTGCGGGTATCTCAACGAGGATGGTGACAGGGGCAAAAATGTGATGCGAATATAAAATCAGGTCTGGAAATGTCATTCAAGAGCCTCTCGCTTGGCACCAATTTTAAAGATGATGGTACACGCGCTGCAGGGTGTCTAACACTTAATGAAATTACAACCGAGATTTACATAGTTGCTTTATCACAGCATTATCTCCATCAATGTCTTGGGTGAAGGCTATTTTCAATTAAGTCCATAAGAATATTACCATGACACGTATCTGTTCATCCTTCAGCGGCCAACGATGTTTACGTATCCACCCATTTTTCGTAACTGTAATTTAATAAGCCCATCTTACTTATTTAGGGATATTTTTAATTGATGTAAAATCAGTTCGCTCGGCTTGGCTAGCGTAAGCTCTTCCCAACTATGTGTGTGACTTTATGTCGGGCGTTTCCAGGAAGTCAAGTATATAAGCAGGATTTATTAGGGTAGAAATTAGTACTTTTCAAGGTCTTCACGTTTTTATGCTCTGACTTTTTAACAAATGCCGTTTTGAAATATCTGAAATAAAGTTGTTAAGTTAACAGCTTGTTTTCCCTTTTTAAATTGGTTTATGTCCGGCTAAAAAGGATGCCCACTATGCAAATAAATTAAATTTTTTCTTTAAATACGGCCCTGTTTATTCTCTGCTTATGTATAAAAATATGTATTTAATATATATAGGCATAGCATAAATAAGCAGAATATATTTATAAAGGGAAAAATAAATTTAGCAATAAGTATTTGAAGAAAAAATTTAATTTGTTTGCATAGTGGGCATCCTTTTGGGCCGGACTTATACCAATTAAAAAGGGCAAATGCGTTTTTAACTTGACAACTTTGTTTAACATTTTAAAACGCCATCTGCTAAAAAGTATACAAACTTGAAAACCTGAAAAAATTCCGTTAAGCGTTTTCCGAAGCAGCTTTTCCCCTTCACTGAAACCTTCGAAGATTTACATCATCGGTTGCATAATGGATTTCTTTCAAACTTATTTAACATTTTTATATACAGTATAAAAACGGCAATATTTTAAACTATAAAATATAACTCAGACCCTAATGGACAACCAATTCTCCACGGGAAATAGATTTAGCAATTATAAAATGTGTTTCGGTCAATAGTTTCTAAACGTTAGTATTTTCTAAATCCACTTTTTACGTGGTTTCAACAATGGAGACCCGAACAGTTTGGTGACAACTGCTTGGACATGACCGGCATCTTGAGTAATTTTAGGTTTACTTTAGCGGCACAACGAATGAATCAAAATCATAAAATTAAGTACCAATATTAGTTCAAGGACTATGCACCATGCACGCATGAATAATTTTGTTCACTGGCTTTTTAAACACCCTGTATTAGGCATATAGCCTAAAGACCAGCTTTCTTCATTAGCAAAATTGGTATAAATTCCCTGAAATGCGTCATAAACACAGCTTGGCGCACAAATTGATGACGTCCGAAAAGTACGAACAATTGCCATAAAATGTGAAATGCCCACTAAAACCAGGGCAGGCGCTTGCCGTCCAAAAAAAAAGTGACAGTATTTTCGTCAACACGTACAAAAGATTCGAAATTTATCCGCGCTGAATTGACAAATTTGTGTTTTCTGCAGCAATTTGGCAAGCTATATAGGCGAGGTTCTTTCAAGAATGTTTTGCGCCAAGATGAAGGTCGTACAAATGCGATGCAGAAAACTCCTACTAAAATTACTATTTGCTTTTTTCCCCATGCATAAATTGGCCGTGAATTTCTCGTACGTGCGAACATGCACATGTATTTATCGACAGCAAGCAAATATTGTATAGGTGTAGTTGGACCAATTTCGAAGCAAGCGCTGTAAACAAGATCAACTTCGATTCTGGTGAAAATCTGGTTAGTCCAATAAAACTGACTACCAAACAGTGGACGACAGTTGATTTACGAAAACTGCAGACCCCACAGAATTATTCCCAGAGGATCTGTTGTAGGAAGCAACATACACGTATAGTTTCTACAAGCATGTAAACTTACCTTAAGCTCATTACAAAATTCTCGGATTTCGTTTCACACTATTAAATTAGCGACCTCAGAGAAGAAAGCTAACATGCATGGCCTACACGGTACGTGAAAATAAACTACAAAACTCGTTGCGTAACAATGCTTTTGGCGTGTTAAATTCCAAACACTATTGCGCCATTTTAAATCGTGTAATTCAGTTTTATGGCGCTACCGAATAGAGCCCTCCAGTACAAGTAGCATCAATACATATTGGTCAATAACAATGTTATAGTTTCAAGATTCGATTAGCATACCCTTGCGAAATACTCATACGTGTCCCCAATTCCGCATTATATGTTTAGCATTTCTTCTATATAATAGCTAATAAAATTGAAGATAACTCAGTCCATAAAAAATAACGGCTTGCTGGCACCGTCTGGAAGTCAGCCCATCATTTGTCCATTTGAATAGCTGGACAGGTTTTGAATCACGCTGAGTTATTTGCCAAATTACAAGAGCTCGGTTTTAGAATGGCCAACATTTACATAATCAAAACTTTAACACGCGTGACCTTGAGTCTGAGGGCCATCTACAGAGGCAACAATCTTGTGAATCAATCAGCTTCAAAAATCAATCAGACCCCGACTGTAAGCTAATCCACCTGATGACGGAAACTAATGCTATTATTGGTTCGTTTTTTTATAGGAAATCCACTTCAAGTGTCATTAGTGCGATGAAAAACAGTTTTATAAACTTCGTCATAAGCGAAGTCAAGTTTAAAAAGTAACAATGGGTTTATCTTGATATCAATTACACGTACATGTACGTGCATTGTTTTTCAACAACGGCAGTCTCTTGTATACGAAAATTTACCATATTTAATAATTTACATGCAATTGAAAATATACAGATTTGCATTCCACCTTAAATTGACCAAAACGTGTTTGCATGCCGTCACATTTGACAATTTCCTGAAATTGTACATGAACAGCGACTACAGCGATCATCGATATGCTAGAAAACCCAAGTATGAGAGTTATATTTCTAAATCAATAATTAAAATCATGTCCGCTTAAAGCTATATTGGAATGCGTCAAAAACGTAAAAAGAAGGCACTAAGGTTCGTTACAATTCAGGTCAACCCAGTACCTTACTGCCAGCAAAGCTTTGCCATGTGATTGAGGGTGTGTAAAAATTGATCAACCCATGTTAATCATTTTTTTTTATTCAACTTGATGGTCACCATCATCATTGACGAACTGAATTTCTGTTCGCTTAGGGCAATCCCTTTGGAACAGAATTCGAACGGCTGAAACAACAATACAAAGAAAGAAAATTGTATTGTTTCGTAATACCTGTACTTGTAATTCACAAATTGGGCCCAGAGGACCATATGGTATACAGATTTAATAAAGAAAATTAAAAGACAACAAACATATACACTGTAGTTTACTTAGTATAAACAAAAGTACAGTTTAAACAACCTCTAAGGAGATAAGGGAAGTCTCCCCCACTTAGTCCTAGGTGCGCACTACTGACAGCCTTTTTTTGTACAAACTATGAGCCCTAAAAAAGTAAGTCCACCTGAAATGCGCTAGTGTATACTTTATTTATAAGCTCTCGCTAAAATAAATATCAACGCAACGTCTCACTGAAAGGCAATGAAGCGCTCGATCATGATGGCAAGCAACACAAAACCTATTAACGAACTCAAATTTCGCCAATCTTCTTTCTTCCATGCAATTTGAACCATTTTCCCAGTGCGGGTATTAGCTTATTGAAATCTAGCTATCACGGCTGCAACGGAATACAGAAAGCCAGGCTGACAATAAGGCTCGCGTTGAAATCAATGCAAAATCTTGAGGACCTCACTCTAGTAACAATGATCTAGCCTATAAATAGGAAAAGGCGCGTAAAACAGGCATACGCAATTTTCCAAAAGCATCGCAAGCAGTCGTGTGCCTAGCTTCATAGGCCCACTCCCACAAAAACTCAATGCAAATATCGCATCCGAGACGCTATTCAAGAGCTGGATGTTTTGGCGAGATGACTTTTAATGCGCCGTAAAAGCATATCTCAACGGGTGGATATACCTTATACTCGAGGCTGGTGTCAAGTGCGACGGAAAGCGCTTCAGAGCTTTCGCTGAAACGACACGTAAATTGCGATGAAAGGAAATACGCTTGCCTAAAGCCGACCAAGCATCGCTTACCCGAAAACCTTGCCAAAGTCTACACACCGACAGGTGTCCTGAAAGTCAGCTTTGTAAACATTAGCAAAGTACAGTAGCAGAGGGATGCTGAAGAGTGACTCGTGGAGCGAAGCCAGATGTCTCCCCGCAAGATTTGGTTAATAAAAAAAGGGTGTAAAAAACAAGTACACCAGATATTGGACTGCCATAAAAGACCGCTGTCTAAACTGGATTGATGAGATGTCAACGAAAGATGCCAGAATTCTCAATTTCGTGGGGTGTGCGAGTTGCTTGACCGGTCACAAATCAACTGCGAAATCCAACGCGATAAAGGGTCCTAGCCCTGGGCTGGGATCAATGTTTCGGGCGAGGTTTTCGGAAGGAAAAATCTGTTCACTCTTTAGCATGCAGAGTTCATGCATCCGCTCTAAAAATGCAAACGCGAGGGTCTCGGTTTGTGGCGATGTTCGACACTGACCTGGCCTAATGCGACTGCGAGTTAGGGGAGACTTCGAAATGAAGATTTTATTTTCCATCAGAGTCGCATTAAATTACCGAGATGGTTTCCAGAACAACACATCAGAGGGGCTCGCATGCTACGACCGCCAAACTGACGGTTTGGCTTACTTGATGACCCTATACATGTGCATGCAAGTCCCATTTAGTTGAGTCTGAGAAAGGATAGAGCAGGGCTAAGTGCGCATATAGCTGCTTTCAGCACTTCTGGGCTAAAAGCTAGTCAATTCCCTTTTTTTGGCGATTTCTCAGTTGAAAACCTAGCGCACGTCTCTACCCGGGTGTTGTTTGTTTGTCGGAACCACGGCGACATTTGTTCAGGGTCGGCAACGTTTTATTGTAGATTCAATCAATACACTTTCACCATCCAATATTATTAATGAAGAGTTCTTCAGGCGCTAAAATTTCGGCCGCACTACAGTATACAGTAATAGCAGCTGCCAAATATTTATTTTTCTGACAAAACATCGTCTCTGAGTTATTGTCAAGAACTGTTTGATGCATTTCAGGTTTTTATAGCCCCTTAATCCCACACAATTAATGGCGGGACTTGAACTTCGTTTTTATTAGAAACTTTCGTTGAATGGAACGAGTTATGCAACTTCGCAAAGCTAATTCAAAATCCAAATTCGGGATGGTAATTCGCCCCTTTTGCCCTAAACGCACCAAGACAGATTGGAAGTAAATGAGGCATTAAATACATGTAGATGCATAATTTCTGTGCTGCCTATCCAGCACACGATTAGAATAGTAATAAGGCTAAAATTGACATTCATCAGAGCACGCACTTTAATCTAGGTCTTCTTAGCAATGCAGCGCTTCATCATGCCGATGCTGCTCCAACATATCTTATCAAAAATCTGCACCATGCCACATTTGATCCCAACATATTTGATTTTGATCCATATGTGATATGACCATGCGTGTTTAACATGATTCTGTCTACGTCCTAGTGCAATCTGTTTTATTTTCTTTTCATTACCTTTGCTCAAACAAGAGTGAAATCCTCCAGCACGATAATTGATCAAATGAACGTTTAATACGAAATCAGTGCAACTCCACGCACAATAATAGTGACCATAAGCAATCTCACTACTTTAACATTGGACATTTACTGCCCCCACGCTGAAAATGTATGTTCATGTCTTGAATTAGTCCTGCATGACTTCCAAATTCCAATAAAATCTAAACAATTTGGCACCATTTGCAGAGCTAATTACCTTCAACGATAGAAATTTAGAAGTACCTCCTGACATATATACAAGCATGGGCTTCACTTAGAAATGAAGTAATACATGACGATGTACAGTATTTTATTGCAACAGTTTTTCAGCTCCATACACTGAAACCATTCTGTGAAGAAGTTACATTGTGGGCGCAATTGACGAAACTGATGACATTTTGCGCAAGCTCAAGGGAACTGTTATGTTCAATCTTTCATACAAGTGCTATTTATGCTTCATGAAAACTCATTACAGACATGTACATGTATGCAGTGCTAGTCAATCTTATCGGAAAATAAAACCAGAAACAATATAAGGCGAAAATCAATGCCAGACTATTTCTTCTTAAGCAAGAGCCATCAATTCATAGACTACCAGGTTTTTACATTTTCATTAAGGTACAGCACCCAGTAGTAGGTAAAAGAGAACGACAGTTGTCCAAAAAAACATCTGCTATAAGCAATGCGGCATCACCCATTAAATGGCCTAAATTTAAAAAAAAAACCGCATTGAGCTTTGAATTCACTTTTCTGAGAAAATTTGGGCAACCTTGCATGCAATTTAACATTTTCTTTCGGGGGGAAAAAAACGAAATGAATTCACGAAGCAAATGAGAGCAATTGCAAAACGAGGGACATTTCGTTCTACTTCGAGACTTAAGACGTCACGAGGGAAATGCAAATTTTTCTAGTTCATTTGCAACACTATCTAAATGAATAGGTTACCAGGTAATGGCATGAATTATTAAAGATCCTCCAGCTAATGTCTATAATTAACCTTGGAGAGTAGAGTAATGGAAAGATGGGGTGGAACATACGTTATTACTCCCAAGTCCATCGAGTAGGCGGCATAAGCTGGCGTGTCAACGGAATTCGCACCATGTTCCGGAAGAAATCGTTTAATTTCATTAATAATTATAGCCAAGAGTTCGCGATGATATGAAATTCGGCAATTCGGGTGCTAAAACATAGATGCAGACATGGATAGCCGAAAGCAATCTGTATGCAAATGAAGTTATAGCCTACATACATTGTTATATTCTGCAGAAATACCAATTTGAATATGCAGCGAGTGCATGCAGTTGCATTTTATTTCATCAGTGGAATTTTTTCCGGAAGCAGTATTGCAGTCGTATGCCCATAGCGATTGGCCATTTTAAAGTGTTAGCTGTGCATGCTCATTTGCTAAGCAGCCCTGTATTAGTTATAAGAGCAAAACAAATCTAAAACAAATTAATAGGAAACATTCTTTTGAGAAAGTCGTCATTTTAAATGCGAGCTTACATGTATATAAGCAATTAAATATTAAAGCCATATTTACATTTAAAGAGCAAGATAAGCCGACAGAGGTAGTTTTCAACAGGCAGGATATAATTCTTTTGTTTTTATTATTCATTAGAGAATATATTTGATATGTAGTGTAGGCCTATACATCTAGCAAATAACGAATATTTTAATTCAAATCTCATGGAAATAAAAGCACATGTATGTGTAATTTGTACTTTTGCGTCCATGAGATTACCTTAGATTGAACAACATAACAGAAAGACAGAAAAAAATGCGTTCCAACACATTTTAGCAGTCTTCAGCATGCAAGACGAAAATTCCGCCAACTGGCAAAGCGGTCTTGAAGTTTCTCAAGCTCCAGCAAATTATTATTTTATTACAAACATTATTTTAATTGTTATTTCTACCAGATGAAGGCACAACGTTTAATCGGCTAATAAAACAGATGTTAACGAGACGGGTTTATCGCTGGCCTTATTAAAACCTGTTATACTGTCTGGTTAAATTTAACGAGGCATGACGAAACCGTCCTAGACAAACAACAATTTGGGTCCGTATGCATGTACATCAAGTCTATTTACATGTATCAGAAGAAACAGTTTAAAAAACCCATTTGTTTCGCACAATACAGCCTGTAACTACATGCACTTGTAAGTACATTGCATGCAACAGTTAAGAGTGCAGTGGATTTTAAAAATAACCCTACAGCGGAAAGTATTTCGCAAATCGAATAAACCCATATCATCAGAACAAATATGTCCGATATCTGACGGAAAACAACCATTTAGCTCGCATTTGTTACCAATTTTATCTTTTCTGGAAATTTGCCCGAATCACAAGAGCAAGTTCCGTTGCTTTCCTTCCTGCAAATAAACGGTATTGCTTACATCGAGCTTTAATGAGAGGAAAACTAGAAAGTTATTCTTACGCCCTGTCGAGTCTCTAGTGACAAACGATAACGTAAAAAATTTCAAAACCAGAAAAACACTAATGATTTGTTGATATACCGCGCGTGCACCGTCAACAAATTGCCTATTTTTAAACCGATTCTCAATCGACAGCCAAATGTGCAATTTAATAGAAGACGAAATTCCATCGCTGTCATAAAATTAGTCGCAATTAAGCTCAAGTTTTCAGAGTTGAAAAAGCGTGAAAGTTAAAGGCAGACCTAAATAGATAGATATAAAAAGGGAAGTATGCCAGCGCACGCAAACAGCTGTGTACACATACATTCATGCGCTTACCCCTGACCGTCGCACTTGTTCAAAGAGACCCAGTTAAAACAATGCGAAATTGTAACGCGAGAACAAAGAAGCACAGCACAACATTTCAATGTCATCGCAATTACTCGGTAATCGAGCCTTCGTTAGCTAATGAAGGTCACTTGAATTACTGGTATTTGAACGGAGGTCCCGTCATAAAGTGTTATATTTCAACATAAAGGTAGAAAAGGTAGCTGTGCCATTCTGTGTTCCGATATTTTATTGACTAGGCATAGTTAATGAAAATTTTTAAAACTTACTCAACCAATCTTGCGGGTTTCATGCTTATATTTCTACCAATGATCCTTTGACATATAAGCGTTGCAGAAACATTTTCATTCTCAACATGGATATCTCATTTTAATTCGACATCAGATTACATCCACTTCCCGTCAAACATTCATTGCAAAGAAAAATGTCACGGTCACTAATTATGCTGACTCAAGGTCAGTCTTGAAACTAGCACAAAAAGAAACGGTTTGAAATTCTACATTAACTCCCAGCACTTTCAAAGTAGGCCTACGTATTTCATAGTAATCAAGCTGGCACTGTATTTGTCCCTCAAATGTTGAAGTCAGGTTAATGCATGGATGAAAATATTAATCTCCAAATCCTGCGAACGTCCCTGCCACGACACAAAAGTTACATGTACATGTATGAAACCTTCATTAGTCCGTCTAGTCAACTGTGCTTCGTGTGCGGTTGCACTTTATTTATGATAAGTACGAAATCTCGCCATAACGATGATGGAATTGCGAACTGCGCTATTATTAAGTAAATGTGGGATGCTTTTCTCAATAAGGCAGAGACTAACCCTTGAATGTATTTAGGTAACATTTAGCTGTTTGAGTTAGCTGTCACCGTTTTTCAGTCACCGACTTTATCACTTTTTCATCTCAAATACAGAAACATGCCTATTGCCCCATATACATGCATATCTATTGCTCAGAAGATCGATTTCGCAGATTTATGTGAAAATTATGACTTTGGTAGCCTTCGTGTTTAAGGAAGCAGCATGTTAATTTAAATTTAAACACTTGATAAATTTGAAGGACTTTCGTAAATATTAAACAGACTAAATAAACTGTATGTTGCTATATTTATGAAGTTGAAAAATACACAAACAACAAATCCTATGTAGTTTTTTCCTGAATATTCATTCCTTACGTTTCGAGCCAAACTCTCCCGAAACCTGTTCCAGTTTTAAGTCAGATCAAACTATTCAAACTAATTCCTCGTGTATTCGTCAGCAATGTTTTCATCATTTACAACAACAATTACTTATCCAATTGTACATAGTGTATATGCTTAGAATTGGTTTTATTATAATACATATCCTACCACCTCATAGACCTTTTAGCGCTACTAAGTCAACTTGAGTGTTCTGAAATAAAAGGGTAGTACACTCCCTCAAATGAATTAATCTCAAAAGATGTATATTTTAATTCTAATTTATCTTTAGGGTAAAATGTTACAAAATCGAATACAAAGTGCAGATAACCTTCTTAGCTCAGGGGGGCAAAGTCTAACGAGTTTTTTTTTTCGTTCGTGTCGGAGTTACTTGGATACGACAAAAAACTTTACAACGTTCAAATTTCAATGACCCCCAAAAACCTTTTTAAGCGATTTACATTCATGTTTATTTTCTGGATTATGCAGATGGTGCAAACGTTGGCAATATTAATTCCAACGTAGAAACTGGCGAAGTATTTGCAGTAAATGTTTCCAACGCGCATTGTAGAATCAGAAAATGGGTTGAGCCCGCATGGGGTTTCCTTCATTTTGAATATATTTTTATTTTAGCCAACAGATATAGTTACCAATTAGTCTACATCACTCCGCGCATCTAGTCTAGGCGAATGCCCCTATTTCTTGTCGTTGCTTTTTCGCTTCCGTGCACACTCGTCGATGACAGTGACTGATTTCAATGCATAAACAATGCTCAGAGCCAAACATTTGTCAACTAAACCTACCATAAACACGCAAAGAACTAGTATAATTCGATTTCGAGGTTTAAATCCCATCTTCCATCCTTCTTTCTTGCAGTAATTATTCATCCAACGAGACAGTTGCCCTTTCATTAATTATTTACTTAGGACTGAGTCAATTGCAACTTTGAGGACATAATTAAATCAAATTCAAGCCAACTTTCCGTGGTGATTTGTTATAATTCTGCACGCGATTGATTTCACATTTACCGCAATTTCGCACTCAATTCAGTTACAAATTATTCAAAGGTTATGAGAATAAATCTTCATTTACCAAGCGCCTAGCCCTTACAATTGCGCAAATCACGGGGCTCAATACTGCGCATTCAAAAAAATACCCGAAAAATTAGATTTTGACAAGAGAAGTAGAAATTTCGTGCCACAATTGATTTCTGAAATGAACAAGTTGGAACAAAATATCAAACAGGTGTGCTACGACTAGGCTGACGGACGCTTAATCCTGTCTTTAGATCTTAAAATTATCACGCCAGAAAGGTAAATAAATATTGCAGTAGCAATCACAATTTAGGAATAGTAGATTTACAATTCGTTCCATAATTAGTAGTGTTGTGATTTTGCTATTAGAATTTCACAAAACGAAACCGAGCATATTCTAGAATTTTTATTGTAATTATAAATTTATTTATAAACATATGAAATGGGGGATGAAAGTTAATGGTTATAGAATTTCCAATCATTTTTGGGGAAAGTTTGCTCGATTCTTCGTGAGCACCCCTTTAGCGCCAAAATGAAATTTTCAAACCCTCCCAGAGTTTTCCAGGTTTTTGGTTAAAAAAATTGCCTGACTTTACCGAAAATGTTTATAGACTAAAATGGAAACAACATACCAATTATTGATATTATAACTTATTAGGTTATTTCAAAAGTTGAAAACGTTAAAAAAGGTTTTATTCAAATCAGATTTGAATTGTATTCATGGCAGATCTTTAACGAACGTACATGTAGGGTACTGAGTTGAATTAAATTGAACGTTGTCAACAAGTATATCTTTGTTGATTAAAAATTCACTCCACCTGGTCATTTTCAAAAGAAAAAATAAGGATGACTTCACAACTGTCCCTAGCAATTTAAATTGAGTATTTGCTCCTAAAACAGAAGTAATTGTCATCACCGATTGAGCTAATGAAAATTTCCCTGACATAAACAAGACATTTTCACATTCCCCCGACTTTTCCAGGGCTTTCCAGGTCAGTGGGAACCCTGGTTATTGTAGAAAATTCAAATGAAAGCAATCAATGCTGGAACACAAAACAGTTGATTGTAGTATCCCAATCAATACGAGATATCCCGGGCAGCTTTGCAGCTATTTTTCGATTGACAAGCCTCAAAGGTCATCGATAAACTATATTGAGCGATTCGGGCGGCAATCCATAATCCCTCTAAATCGAGTTTCAGTCTCGCAAAATGACGAGCAGCTTAAACAGGGGGACGCGAGGCTTAATTAATAACCGTAATGTGACAATCAATAGCACGACATCCTACCTGAAAGTTTGTTGACGTGCGTTTGATGCTGAGCCAAGCCGAAGTTCCCCTCCGTCAGGGATGAAGGGACGCCAATCAACTGGCTTTCATCGCCGCTTCGGCTTCATCCAGATATAAATCCCAGCCTCTGCAAATCGGCAGCCACTTATTCACCGATTGTTCGTTGCACAAAACTTGGACCAAGTTTGCCGAAGCGAGACGAATGTCAGCGCAGTTTTAAAAGTTGCCAGGCGAGATGGAAAGTTGTCCGAATTGGTGCTGGTTGGAGCAGCTCGACACGAATTTGGGGGCTGAAGGGAACCCACGAAGCCAGGCTGGAAAACTTCACGAATGTCAAGTTGAAACACGCTGCTTGTTCCCCGCGGACTCGGTACCGTTACGAAATGCACGTGGCTGAGAAGGCAGCCAATCAGGAGTCAGCCAGATCAGAAAGGTCTATTTCGACGGAAGGGATGCGGTGGGGTCGTTCAGAACGGTCATCCTGGGTGGGGAGGTGGAAGTGAAAGCAGGATTTGATTTGAAAATGCAAAATAATGATTCCTTCCTTTACAATTGGATCGTCATCATGTGACGATATTAAATGT